>JXCR01132991.1:30532-47035 GCA_002079205.1 Phalaenopsis hybrid cultivar
AATTTGTCGTGTGAGCTGTGAGTGTAAACTCTGTTCGTATAAGTTATGGTCAGAGGTATGCATGATCTTATCTCGCTTCCGCTTATCAATTCAAATATGTTTTTTAGATTGAATATGGTATTTAGAATTTTTTACAGAAAGAAGAAGAAGATTATTTTTTCTTGGCTTCTTCTTAGTGGCTTGTGACAGAAAAGAAATTAGGTTTATTTTTCTTGTAAGTTTATCTTCTTCGGTTTATCTCGGTGTAAAGTTTTTTTGGTGTATCTCGGTGTAGAGAGAGAAGAAGAGAGAGAGAGAAGAAGAGTATAGAAGTGAGAGATTCCTCTTGTAAGTTGAGACGATCGACTGGTATAAATTCTTCAAGTAATAAAATCCTCTGCAACTCCGTGGACGTAGGCAATTTGTCGAACCACGTAAATTTGTGTGTTCTCTTCTGGTGTTAATTTTCTCGCTCTATTTTTCGATTCACTGATCATTCTCCTATTTTATTTCTATATATATGCCACAACAACTGTTATATATTCCAGAACAACATTTGTGATTAAATTTTTCTCAAACATATAGTATATATGTTTAACTTATTTTGTCTGAGTAACTAAATTGAATATTTACTTAAATAAACTAATAAATAAGTTAAAATTTTTGAAAAAATGAATTTATAGCTCAATAAATTTGAAACCATTATTTGAATAATTTACTTCAATAATATATAATAAAAATGCTATAAATAGGCTTTATTGCAGCTATACAGCAAAAATAACCATCATCAAACTTGTAAATTGAAATAAATAAAAAGAAAGAATTAGATCAAATCGAAGTATGCACCTCTACTAATAACATATTAATTAAAATAAAAAATAAAAGGTTGAAAAATATAAATATTAAGAAAATAAGAAGCATTCAGACAGGATGTGCTTATACCAACATATCAAAATGATTGCATTACTTTGAGCTTATATAAGATGAAATAAGTTACTGCAGTTATGAAGATTAATAAAATTTAAACTCTTTATACTAATTAATTGTAGAAATGTGAATCCCTCCTTCAAGCTAGTTTTGTTAACTTTAATTTGCCCTTGAAAGGAGTTCATTAATACAAAACCCATTTAAAGTGGCATAAATCAATAAGCATGTCTTTAGCAACATGTGTCCAAGCATGTTTTACATTATTCTAGACAAGTTGATTGATAATAACTCATCCTACAAATTATACTGCCATTTCACTTCTTAATTGCAACTATTTGCCACCACCATCGAAAGTTAGAAGTTATATAAGAAATTAAGAAAAATATTACAAATTTTATTTCCAAAAATAGCTCACAAGAAAAATATGCTTCCATGCTGATAAAAATAAATAGATACTGTATAGAAAACTTACATAAAATAATCTTATATCCGAATATTGCATACACAAAATTACATTCCTTTCATTTAAAAAGAACTTAATTACAAATCATTTGAATTATATTATATCCAAGAAGTTTAGATCATAGATGTGATAATATAATCATACCTTCAACTCTTGTTGTAATACTCCTTATGAAAAATTGATAACATGGATGTCCTATTTAGTCAAAAGTGAAATAACACAATCCAAAGATAGAAAAGATAAATTAGAAAGATAACAGAATAATATATGACTATTTTCTTAGTTTTATCATCATTTCTTAGCAAGTAATTTTCAAAGATGACCACTTGAACACATATTGTACCCAATGATAAATGATATGTATGTTTAATTTGTTCAATAGCACTAAAAGTGAATTCTAATGCAATAACAGTTAAAAAATATTTAAAAATTTTTTACCAACCATTGCAAAAAAGTAATTGGCACAAAAATTTCTTAATTTTCCACCACTCTAAAGCATTAAATTGATCATCATTATTATTCTTAATGACATCATTTCATAGAAATGTTTTATTTTATTTTTTACATTCACCAAAAGCTTTCCTCTTGTGGTAAAAAGTTTTAAATTTCTTTTGCAAGGCCAACAAATCGGCTATTATATAACTCTTGTTTGATTCACAATTTGTTGTGCTAAGTCTCAACGTAATTATTAGGAAGAATAATAAAGAATGTAATGTTGATCAACTTCATCTTGATTTTTTTATCAAGTACATTGACAACATGGCTTGAAAAAATTAGATTATTTTTAATACTTGTCATTGTTTTTTATCTTCAATGAATTCAACCTCAACAACATTAATAAAAATTTGATCCATAATAGATTCTATAATTATAAAAATAAATAATAAATAAATTTGAGGTTAGTTATGTGTTTAGTTTCTCTATAAAAAATTAATTGCCAATGGATTAGGAAGGATCGTTTGAATCAAACCAGGAGGCCCCCGAAGAAGAGTTGGGACGATGTCCTAAAGGAGTTGGACTTATTGGCGCTGGTCCATCGGCCCAAAAATCTTGCTTCAATTAAGGTTTGGGATGCATAGGCTTCTTGTATGGAGTTTTTCTTGCTTTTGTTTTTTAGACTTTTCTTTCAGCATATTTTTCTCCTTTGCATTGAGACAAATGAGGAGGCTCGGATGGTGAAGGCATTGAAGGATCTTTCAATTTAGGTTTTGGTCAACCTCCTGCAACTTAGAAGATTTTGTTTTCTTTCTCTGAAGGATTGTAAGCTAATTTTTTGTAAATTTTTTAAGTATGAAATATGAATGAAACGTTTTTGTTGCATTTTCTTTAGCTTTGATTTTTCATTTTTTTCTTACTTATGTTGCGGTGTTGATTTGTGGCGATTTGGTTTTTCGTGTTGATTGACGACCCAGTTCATAGTAAGACCATCAGTAGAGTTTGATGTAATATCTCATTGTCCGTCCAATTTACTAATTCAGGTTGCAAATTTTGCTAGGTCTTAAGATGATATTGTCGCTGCATTCGAGGGGTAATCGTCGAGACTCTTCGCATCCGTGATTGGCGTCATTTCCTTGACAATGTTTATCTCTATTGGGCAGGTAACGACATCTAGAGCTTTATCTGTGTCGAGTTTAGGGTCGAGCTTTCGAATGCTTTGAGTGTTGAGCGCCATTTTTTGCTTTTCAATGTCGATCGGACGTCATTGCACTGCTACAGGTCGTTTAAGTATATTGGCTCCCGACTCTCTTCTTACACTTTCCAAGTTTCGATTATTTGGTCAAACTTGTACTGCCGTTGACTCCCCTTATGCTGACTTATCAAACAATTATTGTCTCTGCTTTCACAGGGTAGTCATCAAGACTTACTTATGGGGTGATTTACGTCATACACTTTGCGAAGCTTATCGCTATTGGACAGAGAACCGTCTCCATAGTTTGAGCCAACCAAGTTTGGAGATAAGATGCGTGTATGTTTTGGCTATCAAACATCCTTGGTGTCACTATCGATCCTATGGCTTGGGCCTAAGTTCCCTGAGTATAGGCTAGTTGTCGAAGTACAAGAACTCTTTTGAATTCCCCGAGTATCAGTTGAAATTGAGAATACATTAGAAAGAATCGTAATCGAAGATAGATGAAAATATATAAAAATACTTGAAATGACCACATTTTTTTTCTCCTTTGCCGCGCTAGTCACTGATCATTCAAGGATCGGTAAAATATTGGAGAGGTGTCGTTGGCCGACTTTTCCAGGGGTTCCCCGACCATTGGATCCGGTTGTTTTGTCTCGATGGTGTGAGACGATGGAAATGAGATCTTTTTGGTCCTAGACCTCGATGGTTCTCGGCTTGCTCGTTTTGTGATTCATCTGATGGGAGATCTCTGCTCACCTTTATAGTGTCCTTCACCATATCTCCTTCGGCTTGGAGTATCTGGTCTCCTCGTGAATCACATGGTTCGATAATCGTCCGTTGAAGGCAAGCAAGATACTGTCGGTCGGCCTTCCCTGAGGAATAGCCGACTGTTGATTCAATTTTTTTATTTATGGCACATTTCAAACAATCATATTAGAATCGTAATTTAATTCATCTTCAACTATAAATATGGTGAGGGAACGGTGACATATAGTGTAAATTAAGCATTAATTTGTGAATTTCTACCAGAGAAAAAACCGAACCCATATTTTTTTATTTTTATTAAATTCTCAGATCAAATGATTTGTTGGTGACATGTGCAAATACATGATTTCAGCCGTTTAAGAAAAGCATATGTATGGATAATTTGTAAATATATGGATATTTCGGGTGGTCCATGCGTAATTATCCTAAATATGAATATGTAAACCTGAGATACATAAATCTTTAAGAACTGTGAGGTATGTATGCAAATGTCCCCAAATAGTTGAGCCAAGAAGGGCATGGATGGCGAACAGAGCTGCGGCGTCGGAGACGGAGGCCTTCTCCTTCACGTTGCTAACACGCATTCTAATTTCCCGTTGCCACTTAAGCTCGGAAGTGCGATTCTTCAGCAACTTCCATGGCGCGAAAAACTCTAATGAAAGAGCAGGTGAGAGGAGAAAGAGATTCTAATTGCAGAGAAAAACAGAGCAAAGATCAATTGATATCAACATTGGAGGTTGGAATTCGAGTGTTCATCTTGCCCGAGAACGAAAACAGCTCCGCGAGATTTGTTCAACAGAGCAGACATTTGATTTTTTTTTTTTTTTTTTTTTTTTTTTTTTTTTTTTTTTTTTTTTTTNTTTTTTTTTTTTTTTTTTTTTTTTGTGGATTTTAGCCTCCTAAATCTGAAATGGGCTACGATAACAATCCGTAAGTGCTGCAATTTATTACTTCCAGCAATTTCAAGCAAAATGTTTGTATATTTTTTGATTTTCTTTACCATTTTTATACACCAGGTACATAGATGAAGGCGGAGAGGCGCTCATGGATTCATATGGCGTGCATTCGGATAGGCGGCCCTCCCATTACACCGGAAATCAATTTGACATTGAAAGCGGCCACGAATGTCGTTTTGAACCTTCGCCCACACCGGCGCCTGTTGAGAACAAGCTCGGAAATCCAAGGAAGAGGTTCGTCAAGAAGAGCGCTGTGGAAAGCGGGAACCCAGTTGAGCTTGCAATGATTGTTGAAGATCTTACGACTGAATTTGAAGTTACATTTGAAGAAGATGTTGAGCTTGAATAGGCAAAATAAGCCAGCTATCAATAAACTTAAGAAGCTTCCACTTCTTCAAAAAGCTCTTTCGAAGTAAGATAGATATCTACACTTGAGCAGTTTTTCATTCTCTTTAATACTTCACTATAGCCTTTTCCTAACTCTCATTATATTTTGATTTTCTCTGACTTTCCTTGCACCGTTTCTATGGTAGGAAGAAACGTCAGCTCGAATTTTTAGATCATGGGGTATTTACGCTTCTAAAAAATTGGCTGGAATCTTTGCCAGATGGGAACTTATCTAATATGACTATTCAGACTGCTATATTACAGTTACTCACTGATGTTTGTATAGCCCTCATCTCGTTGATTATTTTTATTTTTGGTGCAAGTTTGACTAACTTAATCGGAGATTTATTGTACTTTGTATAAAAAGATTTTCGTGAAAGATTTTAGGTTTTTTTAAGTTATTTATCTGCTTGCTCTTTTTTATGATAATTTTTTTTTGCACTTCAGTTTCCAGTTGATTTAGAACAGTATGATCAAAGGGAACAACTTAAGAAGAGTGGCCTCATAATTTCATTGCAACAAAGTTTTACATATGTCTCAACTAATGAAAAATAACATGTAAAATTTCGTTTTTCCTTGGCACAGGTTATTATGCTTCTATCAAAATATGATGAGGAGTGTAAAGCTAATAGGAAGCTCGCTAAAGAGGTAGGTTATAGTTGGGTAAGACAGACATACCTAGTAGATTATAATTGTTGTCATGAAGTGTTAGCGTTTCTCATTTTGGAATCTATTTGAGCCATTGCTTTGATTAATCGTAAACTTTTCGTTGTTAGCAAAATTGAACATCTATTTTTTCAATCATTCCTTATGATAGAAATATTTTACGGTAGTACAAATGATGTGATCAAGGTTCTTAATGCAATTACGATGTTGTAATGAGTGTAAATCACACAAAGAAATTAAAATGATTTCTAGATCATAAAACAACAACAAAGTCAATAATTTACTATTTGACAATGTAATGATCGAATAAATTTGAAGAAATTAATGAGAAATTTGAACTTTATAAAATCAAATGACAATGTAATTTATCACCTTAATAATACCACATTGAGCCAAAATAAGAGCTTTTAAAACCCAATAATAATAATATATATAAGAAATTAAGCCAAAAGAAGAAGTTATAGAACTGTGAAGTCTATGCCTCGAAATCAGTTTAAGTTGACGATTTCTCGCGTAGTTATGTAGTCAAATTCGCACCACACAAGTAGGAATCACTCCCTTAATTTGCACACAAAGTAGAAAACTGTAATAAGATATTTTTATTCGACCAAAGAGAATTAGTTTGCCTCATAACAACTATTTATGGACTACTCGTTCATGAGTGAGTGGAGGTGGCATAAAAGCTATTTGCCCAAGCTGATTTCAAATTGCCTTCAAATTTGGTGCTCAATCGTATATAGCAATTTAAAAATTTTTAAGTACTTGCTTCAAATAATTTATGAGTAGCGCACTTCCCGTAATTTTGTTCCTAAGCAATAACAATAACTATTGATAGTGTTGAGATTTATATCTAATTTAAAAGTGTTAATTATAAATACAAAGAAATATAGGGAGTTATTTATAAAATATTATGTGCTCCTTGTAAGCCCCAGAATTAATGAATATAACATGTTTTTCACTTCAAAATAATTCTTTAAGGAAGGAGTGTCTAACGGCTGATCGGTGTGACTTCGCGGGCAGATTGTTCATCGCGAAACATGTTTTTCACTTCAAAAAATTTTTTAGATAGTGACAATGAACAATGACAAACCAAAAAAATTGCTAACTATAATGACAATCGATAGATGTCATTAGATGGTGACAATTGAAGAGGAGAATTCAATTTTGTGAAAATGAAAAGCTATAGCTCGTATAAATCTACAGGACTTTGGAAATATCCGACTATGAAGAATTGAATTTCTGATATGACTTCAAAACTATTGAATTTCTGATGTGACATCAAAACAATTGAAATCATATTTAATACTTGGTTTGAACTTTGGTGGATGAACTTGAAGGTATTCAAGAACCAAATGAACTTCATTTCATGTCAAACCATCTCGATCAAACTTTAGGAATTAGCAAATAAATTGTTACTTAAGATCACCGTCAAAGACACGTAACAAACTACTGTAATTATAAAATAAAATAAATTTATTAAGGATAACAAACAAACTTCTCTCTTATTATTATCTAATGTTATGCTTCTGATGAAAATAGGCTTGCAAATTTGTATCGAAGTTACCCAAATTTGGCTAATCGAGCTTCTAATTTGACATTTATAATCCATTAAGCAAATAAGGTTATAGAGTTTGTTATTTTGCAACAAATTATTGGCACTTTATGTTCTAGTTGATTGTAGAGCAGAAATTTAGCTTTATGCCTTGATTTTTTTTTTTTTTTATATTTTGGCTGTTTCACAAATAGTATAATGAAAATTTCATTGGATGTGAATTTTTTTTGCTCAAGTTTGTTCCTTGAAATTCTTCCAGGATATGTTGTCTGTGTTCGAGTGCAAGAATGCAGATGTTTGTTTTTATGCACCCGTTATTACGAGTTATCTTCTCCTTGTCCTATTTCACCATTTATGGCAACATGCTATTGAATTTTTTCTGTCACATACTTGGATTCTGATTCTATGCTTGAAATCTTAGTCTACATATTAATTTTTTATTTCTTAAANCCTGCAACAAAACATCAAAAACATCTTCTATTAAAGTGCAATATTATAAAAAATAGTATAAAATAGCTATGAAAATCTCAACATATTTTAATTTGGTCACCAATATCAATTAGAGGCCACCAATGAATCACCCTTATAATCAGACAACCCTAGACCCTATTGTTTAAAGGATGTGTGAACGGAGTAGTATTTGAACTCCTCAAAGTGTAGTGCGCCTATATGTGAAATGTAGTACTTGAACTCATCAAAGTGTAGTGCACCTATACGTGAAATGTAGTATCTATCGTGCATGGCGTAGCGTGTGGTATTCGTTGTATAATAACTGAGGTGCATTATGTTATTCGTGGTGTAGTGTATGAACTGTAGAGTGTGTATGTGAGTGTAGTATCTATTTCTTGTGCAAGTATAATATTTGTGTAAAACTTGTAATATCTGTTCTTTTCTAAGTGTAGTATCTGTTCTTTTCTAAATACCAATTCTCAAGTCTTTTGAAAAGGATTAGAGCTGCCAATGACTTAAGGGGTGAAAGGGCGTCTCACTAACTGGATATTAATTTTTTTTATTTTCAGCTATAAGAGAAGCTAATCAATGGTTCTTTACATCATTGTCTGTTGCCCCTCATATCAAACTAATAGGCCACCTCAATATTTCATATGCTCTTCAAACAAAATTTCGTATAGTTTATATCAAGAAAATGAGAGAGGTAATCATTTAAGCATATCTATAACATCTACTTCTGACCCTTGAGTTCAAACTTTAAGCATGTACATATCACTATTGTAAACCCGGTGAACTTTCCAGAAAGAAATGTGCTTGCATTCTTGAATTATCAAATTCAAATCCACTCAATTAACATAAGCCAAAAGCCAATTCCAACAATACTCTAAGGACTAAATAAACATTCCTTCAAGATTTCAACTTATGGGTTTCTTGGCAATTCAACTTTAACATTTTGGTAAAGATCACTATTAACTTGGTCCATCACAAGGAATTCAATTCATACGGTTTAAAAATAATTCCATCCAATAATCAAGTCAATTCATATTATAAAAGAAGCAGCAGTTGTTGGTCGGCCCCAGTAGATAAATTTTTTTTTTCAAAGTGTATAATTCATTAAAATGACAAGTAGTGAGTCTAAAGAAAGTGATCAGGTAAAAGAATGATTGCTAATAAGAGTTTTCAAATGCTAACAAAAGTATAAATGCCATAAATTCCTCACGCTTCTATATATAATTGTGATGAAATAGTGTCAGATTTACTTGCATATCACATTGGCTTTTATGTATTTACATATTTAACACTTTAACTCTTTTTTTTTTTTGAAAATAACTTTGAAATATCTCTCTATATATACGTACAACATATGAGAACATAAATAAAGTAAAACAATTCACTCATGCTTACCCAGAAGATATAAAATATTGAAAATAAATTTTGAATCAGTTCAATGTGATAATCCACCACCTAAATGTAAGCACCAATGACTCGATTTTCAAAGAAATACTGAGATTTTAATTTGTAATATTGAATGAGGGAGGGTGTATGAAAAGAAAGTCTAAATCCATAGAAAATATGCCATTGTAAAAGAAAAGGTGAACAAACCCAAAGCACTAATACGAACATATATAAGGATTATACTTATTACGACATGAACATATTCAAAGCCAAACTAAAATCTAGCCACTGAAATTATTACGTCACAGTCCGTTCCTCCTTTTTTTTTAATTCACTAGAAATCCGTAATGCTCTTAGAAAGAATAACATCCTGCAAATATAGTCTACATTACTACACCAAAGCTTTTACAAACTCATGTATGGTGGAAATTAAATTAATACAAACTCTTCAACTATTCATTCTTGATTAAAAGAGAGGTAATAACAAACCATTATATCTGAATCAATCTCTGTTCCTCTTAAAGGAGAAATGAAATTATGTTCAATGTTCAAGAAACCACGTACAGTGTACACTGAA
Organism: Phalaenopsis hybrid cultivar; assembly: GCA_002079205.1. Lineage (NCBI taxonomy): Eukaryota > Viridiplantae > Streptophyta > Magnoliopsida > Asparagales > Orchidaceae > Phalaenopsis > Phalaenopsis hybrid cultivar. The sequence goes on from JXCR01132991.1 coordinate 40,280, forward strand.
AACATCAAAACTCTTGATCAGTGAGACAATCTTCTTAAGATCCGTATAAAAAAAATCTTAAATAATATATTCCACAAACCAGAAAAGGAAGGAGAAGAAATCTTTACCTCCAAGTGTTTTTTTAGAAAATGTAAGTTTATAAATAATAAGCAAAACAATTTCTAGATCCCACAAATGAAGCAAGATAATCCAGAAAGGAATCGTCAACCAACCAAACTCATTCTTCAATATACGAAAAGAAGATGTAACCCCGGAACTTTCTCTGAACAGCTCACAAAGAAAACCTCAGATTAAGAAAATTTCTCAAATATCCCAAAAAAACTCCCTAAATTCTTCCCCCAAGGGGGTCTTTATAGATGAGGGAAAGAGGGATGTCCATCGATGGGGCTTACGCATTTGGACGGGAAAGTTTGTTAGAAAAGTGTTACCGGCAAGGCGACCGGAGAACCGAAAGAAGTTTCGAGATCCAGTCAAGAAAAGGGAGGAACAGGAATAGGTCTGGTTAGGGCAAGAAGGGTTCCAAGAAGAGGGGAGGAATGTGAGCGTGAGATTAGATTTAGGATTAAAAAAAGAAAACTTTTTATTAAAAAAAATTAGTATATATTTTTTATTAAAAGAAAATATCAAATTTTGTGCAATTCATTCGTGCGGGTTGCCCCAACAAAATGAGTATCCTCCTTAGCTAAAATCGACATTCCGAACACGATAGTGGGGTTCGTTTTGTCATCCAGGATCATCTGGATAAATTCATTGACAATCATGCCAAATTAACTTTGATTTGCAGGTGGCGCACCAAATAAAATTATTTGACCCGATCAGAGCCGTTTAATGAGTAAGATGAAAATATTGACCGATCCTCGCATAAGAAACAACCAACGTCAAATATGACGCTTGTAGTGGCAAGTCAAACATCGCACGTGCCACGGTGTCCACCTATGTCTTTCAAATTTCTATAGGAGCTCAATTTGAGCTTCAATATGTCGGCCTTTTGATCGACTCAATCGAATGTTGAGAATCTGAAACTGCAAAGAGAGAAGAAATGACTTGAATTTGTAAGGGGTGTGGGTCCCAGTCTAGTCTTCTAAGAGAGTCAAAATAGAGAAATCTTAATGCTAGATCCTATGATATCTAGAGAATGGAAGACCTCAAAATGAGGTCAACAAATGGACCCCAAAATAGGTGTAGTGTGCTGCACAAGCACGACGTGCTTATTGACATTGAACAAAATTATCAACCTGTTTCCTCAAGAATGTCCAAGTAATCGTACTTGGGACAAATCAAATGTTAAGTTTGAATTGAGGGAGAGTAGGATTTTCATTAGGGATTGGCGAGCATATCTTGAAATTGCTGTCATGTATTTGAATTTTCAAATTGCTTTTGAAATGTGCACAAAGGGAAGATTCAACATTTGACAATAATATCAAAGAATTGGTGGAAGAAGAATTAAGATTAAACCTTATCCCAAAGGATGTAGAGAAATAAGTGAAGCAAGAAGACTATATGGACTTAAGATATCTCTACGGAAGTTATATCCGAGCTAAGATGTGACAACAGAATATATGTCACGTTAGGAAGGAAGGATCTGAGACTCACATCCAACCTAAGTAGTGACAAGGAAAATATGTTTGCTACATTGGAAAGGAAAGCACTGGGACTAACATTTAAACCAAGGCTGATCGAGGGGAATCAGAATTTAAGCACTGACCTCAAAATGAGAATTGAAATTTGAGTATCAATATCAAAAAGAGAATCAGAATTTAGGTATCAACCTCGAAGGGAGGGAATCAGAATTTAGGTACTGACCCCGAGATGATTGTTGAAATTTGGGTATCAACCTCGAAAAGAGAATCAAAATTTAGGTACCAACCTCGAAGGGCGGGAATCAGAGTTTAGGTACTGACCCCAAATTGAGTGTTAAAATTTAGATATCAACCATGAAAAGAGAATCAGAATATAGGTACCAACCTCGAAGGGAGGGAATCAGAATTTAGGTACTGACCCCGGAATGAGAGTTAAAATTTGAGTATCAACCTCAAAAAGAGAATCCAAATTTAGGTACTGACCTGTAAGAGAGAGAATCAGAATTTATGTACTGACCCTGGAATGAGAGTTAAAATTTAGGTATCAACCTCAAAAAGAGAATCAAAATTTACGTACCAACCTCGAAGGGAAGGAATCAAAATTTAGGTACTGACCCCGGAATGAGAGTTGAAATTTGGGTATCAACCTCGAAAAGAGAATCGAAATTTAGATACTGACCTCGAAGAGAGGGAATCAGAATTTAGGTACTGACTCCGGAATGAGAGTTGAAATTTAGGTATCAACCTCAAGAAAGAGAATCAAAATTTAGGTACCGACCTTAAATAGAGGGAATCAAAATTTAGGTACTGACCCTGAAATGAGGGAATCAGAATTTCAGTGCTGACCCCAAAATGAGAGTTGAAATTTAGGTATCAACCTCGAAAAGAGAATCAAAATTTAGGTACCGACCTCGAAGGCAGCGAATCAAAATTTAGGTACTAACCCCGAAATGAGAGTTGAAATTTGGGTATCAACCTCGAAAAGAGAATAAGAATTTAGGTACCGACCTTGAATGAAGGGAATCAAAATTTAGGTACTGACCCTGAGATGAGAGTTAAAATTTGGGTATCAACCTCAGAAAGAGAATTAAAATTTAGGTACCGACCTTGAAGGAAGGGAATTAGAATTTAAGTATTGACCCCGAGATGAGAGTTGAAATTTAGGTATTGTTGACCTCACTTTTGGTTGAGGTCTAGAAACTTCTTCAGTAGCCTAGGTCTAGCCATAGGACTTTCNATTTACTCTTGTAAAATATCATAACTTCTTAGGTGCAGCTTACTTTACTTGCAAACTCAAAATCATTTAAAAAAATTAACCAACATTTTGCAAAAATCTAAAATAAATTGTTTCAAAGGAAACCATAAATCATTTGAAATGTCACTAAACATAAAACGTCCTTTTGAATTTACAAGAGTCCCTCAGAGGAGGAAACCTATAGTTGCTAACAAGATCTTCCTAATTTAAATGAGTTTCACAACTCGTTTAAGCTAAGTAAAATCAAAAGAAAATAATGATACCAAAATGAGGGAACCATTGGATCCCAAGCTGTGTCGCTCTAATCAACTTTAAACTCACCCTGATTGAACTTTTAACCTATCATTTAAACCTTTAAACCTTAGAATTTATGATTGTTACTTTGTTGAGGAGTTTAGAGCTAACTTTGTGGGCACCTTTCTTTAGCAACAATCTAAAACAACATATCGTTAATCATAATTAAACAACAGGACATAGGATTTTGAGGTTGTCTGCCTAGTGTGACATAAATTCTCAACTTTTTTCTTCAGGCCTTTGTATGGCTCTGCAATACAATTTAATCCCTAACTTATTTTAGGATTTCTAGGTTGTCGCTTGTCACGACCTAATTCCTCACATCTTCTAGGTTATTTGTGCGACTGTCTCACAAAGTGTAAGCCCTAATTAATAAAATTGGTAGGATGAAACATTCAAATATTCTCTTCTTGAAATTGAAGCCGNGTTTAATCTTGTAAAATATCATAACTTCTTAGGTGTGCAGCTTACTTTACTTGTAAACTCAAAATCATTTAAAAAAATTAACCAACATTTTCAAAAATCTAAAATAAATTGTTTCAAAGTAAACCATAAATCCTTTGAAATGTCACTAAACATAAAACGTCCTTTTGAATTTACAAGAGTCCCTCAGAGGAGGAAACCTATAGTTGCTAACAAGATCTTCCTAATTTAAATGAGTTTCACAACTCGTTTAAGCTAAGTAAAATAAAAAGAAAATAATGATACCAAAACGAGGGAACCATTGGATCCCAAGCTGTGTCGCTCTAATCAATTTTAAACTCACCCTGATTTAAATTTTAACCTATCATTTAAACCATTAAACCTTAGAGTTTATGATTGTTACTTCGTTGAGGAGTTTAGAGCTAACTTTGTGGGCACCTTTCTTTAGCAACAATCTAAAACAACATATCGTTAATCATAATTAAACAACAGGACATAGGATTTTGAGGTTGTCTGCCTAGTGTGACATAAATTCTCAACTTTTTTCTTCAGGCCTTTGTATGGCTCTGCAATACAATTTAATCCCTAACTTATTTTAGGATTTCTAGGTTGTCGTTTGTCACGACTTAATTCCTCACATCTTCTAGGTTATTTGTGCGACTGTCTCACAAAAGTGTAAGCCCTAATTAATAAAATTGGTAGGATGAAACATTCAAATATTCTCTTCTTGAAATTGAAGCCGAACCATAGGATAGCTTGGAAAGTCACTGAGGTTCTCCTTAAGATCCTTGACATCCCCCTAGTTCTTCTTCCTTTGGATTCCAAAATAAAATGTTCTAAATTTGAGCCATTCTCTTTTCACACCTCTTTGTCCGACCTTTTGAAAAGTCCTATTCTTTGAAATTCTTGAAAAAAATATNAAAAGTCACTGAGGTTCTCCTCAAGATCCTTGACATCCCCCTAGTTCTTCTTCCTTTGGATTCCAAAATAAAATGTTCCAAATTTGAACCATTCTCTTTTCACACCTCTTTGTCCGACCTTTTGAAAAGTCCTATTCTTTGAAATTCTTGAAAAAAATATCCCCTAATTTTTATCGAGAGTTTTCTTAAGTGACTTCGGTTATCTGAGATGTAATTAACAATAGGGGCTTTCCCTTATAGGAAACTTTCAAGAACCCAACTTAATATAAACCCTATTTAGTTTTTTATATTGAATAGGAGAACTTTTTGGTCAACATAAAAAATGGATTTTCACGACATAAACGAATGTCATAAATTCTTTAGTTTATTTAATCGAGCCCTTACCAATAGGTAGTGTATTTATCCTTCAGGATATATGCATTGCTTGCAGTATTAGGCTCGTTTATTTAAACTATTGGGGATATTAGATTGATCCGGTCTTATATTTTCAAAATTTCAAATACTACTTATGCAAAATTATATATATATATAGATATATATATATAAACTAAATTAAACTGAGTGTCGGAATTTCCATTCAGGCAACCGACAACTTCCAATTGAANATTATGCCAAATTATATATATATATATATATAAACTAAATTAAACTGAGTGTCGGAATTTCCATTCAGGCAACCGACAACTTCCAATTGAATGACCGCATTCCTATTTGGTTTAAACTCTCAGGGCTGAAATTACTTTTATTTAATCATAAAGTTTTGTATTCTACTAGGCATTCGCTTGGTCGACCTTACTAAACCTGCTTTCACCTTACTGCTATCCAAGAGGAATATGAAATTTGGCAAGCAATCAATTCTATTGATTGTAATAGAACTGTTGGACCAGTGGCTTTACATTAGAATTCTATAAGAAGAATTGGTCCTTAACAAAGCATGTTGTAGTGCCTGCTGTTCAAGACTACTTTAGAGGTGTAGACCCTCCTACTTATTTCATTTCTTCTGCTATAGTTCTGATCCCAAAGGAGTCTAATGGATATAATTGGGAAGGTTATAGACCTATCAATTTTNTCTATCCAAGAGGAATATGAAATTTGGCAAGCAATCAATTCTATTGATTGCAATAGAACTGCTGGACCAGTGGCTTTACATTAGAATTCTATAAGAAGAATTGGTCCTTAACAAAGAATGATGTAGTGCCTGCTGTTCAAGACTACTTTAGAGGTGTAGACCCTCCTACTTATTTCATCTCTTCTGCTATAGTTCTGATCCCAAAGGAGTCTAATGGATATAATTGGGAAGGTTATAGACCTATCAATTTTATCAATGTTTTAAGCAAGGTCATTAGTAAAATTATAATGTATAAAATCTAACCCATCTTCCTCTTTTGTCAGTGAGAATCAATCTGCTTTTGTGCAAGGGAGGAACATTGCTGATGATGTACTGCTTGCTCAGGAACTTCTCTTGGATCTGGAAAAAAAGTGCAGAGTGGGATATGTAATCCTTAAATTGGATTTGAAGAAGGCCTATGATATAATTAGATGGGATTTGAATTCTGAAGTTCTGTAGTCCTGGGGATTTTTTGAGGAGTTCATCAATTTGATCTTGAGATGGCTTAACAATAGCTTGAATTCCTAGCTTATCAATGGTCAGCCTTATGGTTTCTTCAAAGCTGCCAGTGGGCTTAAATAAGGGGACCCTGTTTCCCCTACCTTATTAATACTTGTGTTTGATTATTTTTTATAGGATGCTCAATTCTAAATTTGCTCAATCTTCTCATATGCATTTCAGTCATAAGTCCAACTTATTCATCTCTCATCTAGCATATGCTGATGATGTGATAATCTTTTCTAAAGCTACTAAATCAGTTGTCAAACTTCTTTATAAGTGTTTTTAGGACATTCAAGACACTTCTGGGCTCTCTTTCAATAATCAGAAATGCTAAATTCTTTACAGTAGTAATGTTAATACTGATATTTGAAGTTGGGTTGTTGAATTTACTAACTTCAGAGTTATTTCACTCACTTTGAAGTTTTGGGGTCCAAATTCTTAAAGGTAGAACAAAACAAACTCAATATGAGGGCATTTTCACAAAACTACAAGATCAACTCAATTGTTGGACTTCTTCTTTTCTTTCTAATGGGGGTAGAATTACTTTACTCAAGAGCATTTTAACTTCGTTTCCATCTTATCTGATTGAAATGAGTGTAATGAAAAAGAGTACCCAAAGGTTATTGGAAAGGAGTTCTAAAAGGTTTTTATGGGCTAGCAAAGGAAACAAATATG
>JXCR01132997.1:4810-22229 GCA_002079205.1 Phalaenopsis hybrid cultivar
AGGAGAGAGGGAGAAAGTGGGTGAGAGAGAAGGGTGAGAGGGATAGGATGAGGGATAGATAAAGTGGGATAGGGAGCTACGAAAAGATAGAGATGGGTGTGAGAGAGGGATAGAAGAAGAAATAGAAAGATTGTAATAGAGAGGGAAAGTGAAAGAAAAGGGAGAGAATGCAAGAGAAAGTTAAAGAAGAGAGAGAAGAAAGAACAAAAGAGATTGAGAGATAATATGAGACGTAATGATAGAAAGATAAGAGAAGATGTATGAGAGATGGTAGAGAGAGTAGAGAACAAAGCGAGATGGAAACAGAGAGAGAGAGAAAGGAAAGGAGATAGATAAGGGAAAAAAAAGGGCTATAAGGAGGGAGCGTTTGAGGGTTATAATGTGGTATAGATTGAGATAAAGACAGAGAGTGGGAGAGGGGGCAAGAAAGAGAGAGATGGGGAGAGAGAGAAAAAGCAAGTGACAAAGAGTGATAGAGTAATAGAGAGTAAGAAAGAAAGAAGATAGAGTGAGAGTGATGATAAGAGAGGGATAGATCAAGAGAGAGGTATAAAGCAAGGTAGGAAGGGAGAATGAGATAAAGAGATAAAGAAATTGAAGGAGGGAGGGAGAGTGAGACGAAGAGAGTGGGATTGTGGGAGGGAAGGAGAGAGAGTGAAGAGAGTAAGAAAGAGAGGAAGAGAGCGGAGGAGGGAGAATGTGAGAGAAATAGAATGAATAAGCAAGTGATAGAGACTGAGGTAGGGAGATTGAGAGATGAAGAGAGAGATGAGAGAGGTAAAGAGTTGGGGAGAGATAGAGGGAGGGTGAAAAAGGAGAGAGAAATGTAGAGAGGTTAGGCAGAGATTGGAAAAGAGAAAGGGATAGAGAGATTATGATAAGTATGTTGAAAGATAAAAGAGAGATAGGGTCTGATAGAAAGAAAGAGAGTGAGGGAGAGAGTTTGTGAGTTATGGAAGGAGGGAGAGAGTGTGAGAGAGGGAAAGAGATAAAGAAAGGGATGGTGAGAGGTAGGGAGAGTGGGAGTCAGAGAGAAGTAAAGATTGAGGTAAGACGGGGAGAGAGAGAAAGATAGAAAGAGAGAGATAGGTAGAGATTGCAAGAGAGTTATGTGTGAGAGATGAGACAGAGCAAGAGCAACTGAGGAAGAGCAAGTGAGAGAAATCGAGCAATTAAATTAGAGAAAGAGAAGAAGAAATAAAGATGGAAATAAAGTGAGAAAGAGAAAGAAAAAGAAGAGAAAAAGAGAGAGAGTTAGAAAAGGGAAAAAAGAAAGTATGAAGGTGGTTGAGAGGAAAAGAAAGAGAGAAAATGTACAAGAGATCATAGAGAGAGTAGAGAATGGAGGGAGAGGGAAATAGGGAGAGGAAAGGAGATAGGGAGGAGGAGAAAAAAGGATGTAGGGAGGGAGTGTTTGAGGGTTGGAAAGAGGGATAGATAGAGAAAGAGATAGAGAGTGAAAGAGAGGGCTTGAAAGAGAGAGATTGGGAGAGAGAGAAAAAGCGAGTGATAGCGAGTGAGAGAGAAAGAAGATTGAGTGAGAGAGATGATAAGAGAAGTTAAAAAGATAAAGAGAGTAGAGGAAAGGAGGGAGAGGGAAATAAAAAGAGGAGGGGGATAAGGAAGGGGAGAAAGAGGGACATAGGATTGGAGAGTTTGAGGGTTTGAATGGAAGAGAGATATGGAGGAGTGGAAAAGAGTGCAAGCGAGTGTGAGAGCAAGTAAGAGAGAGTGAGAGTTGATAGGGAGTGAGAGAGAAAGTATATAGAATAAGAGAAAAAGGGCTAGGTAAAATTACTTTTTCCCATCTTTCTCCCCTCTTGCTCTATTTTATTTTCTCTGTCACTCTCTTCCCCTCTTTCCATCTCACCCTCTCTCTTAATCACTTCATCTTCTATATATTCTCAACTATCTCTCATTATTTCTCTTGTTATCTCTATATTTACCTCACTCTCTTCTCTTTTAATCTTTCTCTCCCTCTCTCCTCATCTTACTTGCTCTATATCTCTCTAGCTTGCTCTTTCCCCTTCTCTTTCACTCCCACTTTACCTCTTACTATCTCTCTTCCGCCCTCCATATTTATCCTACTCCCTTATTCCATCTTTCCCTCTTCCTACCTTTTTCTCACACCTCCTTGTTAACTCTCTATCCCTCTCTCTCCTACTCCCGCTCCTGCTCACTTATCCTCTTTATTTTCTCTAATTCTATCTTATTCTCTCTCTCCCTCCTTGTTTGCTAACTTTCTTGCTCTTTTACTCACACTTATTCTTTTCCTCCATCTCTATCTATTTCTCACTCTATCATTCTCTCTCTTTCTACCTCTTCCATGACTCTCTCTTCCCTCTATTGTTTTCTCTCGCTCTCTATCTAACTCTCTCCCTCTCCTCTCTCCAACTATCTCTACCTTATTCATCTCTCACACACTCTCTCTACCTCCTCCCTGTCTCTCTCTCTCTTATTCTCTCCCTCTCTACTTTTTCTTGCTTTCTCTCTATCTCTCTCTAGCTCGCACTTTGCCAAATTTGCTCTCACTTTTACTCCACCTCTTACTATCTCTATTCCCCTCCACATTTATCTTACTCTCCTTTTCTTTTTCCGCTCTTCTTTCACTCTTCTCTCTCTCTTTCATGCCTCAACTCTATAGAAAACCAAATGGGGCAGATTATTAACTTAATTAATAATCATCCTCAATTAAAATCCAATCCACAGGATGAGGAGAAGGAATTAATGTTAGAAGAGGTTGTGATTCAAATGACGAGCCATTTGTAAAATTAAGAGGTTGCAATAAGTGATATAGAAACCAACTGGGCAGATTATTAATACAATTAATAGTTTCCCCTGAGAGATTTTACTTAGTGACCCTAAGATAAACCCTAACGAGATGAATGATGAGGAATTTATGATTATCAAACAAATATTTAGAAGAGAATTTGAGGATGTGTTTCAAATGAACTTTGAGTTGAGAAATGAGGATAAGGATATTAAAAGACGAATGAAAAAAATTCCTAGTAAATTAGAAAAACCTGTTTCCTTAAATAAGATAAATATAGAAAGACCACCTCTACCATTTACTCAATACTAAGAGGAAGAATTAAAAGACAACCTAGAAGAATTTAATCCAGAATCTGAATTATCTAAAGGTAATTCGATAAAAAATTTTGGAGATCATGAAGTTCTTATAAGGATCCATTTCTTATAAAATTTAAGGACGATATTAATATGAAAATTGAGAAAACCACTAGAAGAATATTGGATCTAGAAAGAAATATGATGATTAAGGATATGAATCAATATAAAAAAGAAGAGCTGAAGAAAAATTTAAATTTAAGGACTTTGTAGGAATCCCTGGATCTGGAAAAGATTGAGTGATTGATCAAGGATTACTTAAATGGAATTTTNTTTTTTTATGCCTCCCTTTAGATAAAAAAATAATATCTTGTACAATGAAAAGGCAAGCCTGTCAATTTGCTCTTCATATGAAATGTTGAATATCAGCTAACATATGGGCTTTTTTCAGTCAAAATTTCCATCACATGTATGCGATAAGTACTATTCATATATCTTAGCCATTTTTTTCTATCTCATGCACATCAGGGCGTTTTTATATATTATAATTGCGAATATACTTATGCATTACATAAAACGAATAAGAACCATGCAAATCACATATATGTTCATGCATGCCATATATGATCTTGTTTATCACTTGTATGCCACATGCATGTTGTATATGATCATGCTTCTCACTTGTGTGCCGCATGAGCGTTATGTAGAACCATGCTTATTATTTTAGTACCACATGCATGTATTGGAAGATCAAGTTCTTCAATTAGATGTATGTATGGTTCATGTAAATCGCTTAAATTTCACAACCATGTGACTTTTATAATAGCTGTATGAAGCATGTATAAAATATTTTTAAGTTCACAACCATAGTCATATCCAAGTGCATAGGATTGCATGGCGAACATCACAAAATTGGTTGGAGCACATGCAAATCAAAAGCTCCATGAAATGAATAACATGCATGGCATGAATGCAGGGTGTCATTTNTTGATCCAGGTGGAATCATGTATCGGGTGTATGACGTTAAACACAGTGCTTTATGGGAGGCAACCAATAGTTATCAATGTCATTTGATTTAGTGTGCTTGAGAGTTATGATTATTAGTGTTGTATTGTGTTTGCTTTAGTGTGCATTGGTTAGTTTGATTTATGTTTTCTAATCTATTAAATAATTGTAGATATTTTTTATAGAAATTTGTAATAGATAGAATTTCTAAACTGTTTATCTTGCTACTTATATTTACTGCACTAAATGCTATACATCTTAAAAATCAAGTTTAGGGGTAGGAAGAAAAATAAAATTTTAAATTGAGTATACTTCCTTTTAGTTTAATGTTATTGCAAGCATGTTTTAGGCTAGATTTACTTTCTCTTGGAGTCATTCTATCCTGATTATGAATGTATATGACTTTTATATGCTATTGTAGTAGTTAGTAGATTCAACTTTTACTTTTTCTTTCTGCTACATTTAACGGATTTGATTGTAAAATATTTAAAAATTTAAGTTTCGGGGGAAGAAAAATTTCTTTAAAAGAATGAAACTAAATTTTATTTGTCATCAATTAGCTATATTTTAAAATTTTAATTTAACATGACCTTTGGTATTAAGCCTAACTTCAGATAACTATAATTACATTTCTAAATATATAGTAGACTTAAGTAAAATTTTTCAATAATGAAAGTTGATTCTAAAGTTAAGATATTTGGTATGAAAGAAAAAGATTATGCTTTTTCTATTTAAAGTAAAGAAACATGTATTTTTGAAGTATTAAGAGTCTTAGAATTTCATGTAAGAATAAAAGAATGGGGCTTTATAAAAAATCTTCAAAGCTAATATGAATTTATAAAGTGAAGGAATGTGTAAGGTTTTTAACTTTAAGAAGAGAATAGTGAAGTTCAAAATTATTGAAGGCTATTCAGATATAGAAATCCTCACATGGAAAAGAACAAAAAAGAAAGGATTAAAAAGGAAGCTAAGAGAAAAAAAAAAGAAAAGGAAAAGAAAAATATTTGAGGAGAAGCTTGAAGAGATGTTCAATAAAAAAATGGCTTCACTTGAATCAACTTGAGGAAGAAGACTTTATTACATTTTCTAAACTTGTACTTGAGTACTAGTATCCTTACTAATAAAGTTCTCTTCTTTTTCATATGGATTTCTAAGTGACTTTAATATGACAAATTACAACTCTTCTTGAAATGAATAGAGATTAGAAATCTTAAACTTGACTACCAAATGTTCTTATACTTTTAATTTTGACTTAAGTTGTTAAAAATTGTTCTTAAGTTCTACTATTATATTTAATAGACCATATTATATAAATTTAGAAGTTAAACTCTCTACCACTAGTCATAAATTTTATGTAGTAAATGTGTTATTTGAGGACAAGTAACAGTTAAGTTTGGGGGATTTTGATACACCTAAAAATGGTTCAATTTTTCATATGCTTTTAATGCCTATATTTGGTGATTTTTAATGACATTACACTTTAAAAGAAGATATTTTGTATGTTTTTGGTTTCAGGTAAAGAAAATTGAGTTTTGGAGAAATAGAAGCAAAAACGGTGCAAATTGGTGAAAAAACGAGCAAAAACAAAATTTTGTCCTGACACGTTTTGATATGTCTTTCTATGCTTAATATCTTGTACACTTCTCGCATATTTTTGAATGAAATTAAACTTTAAAGAAAGCTTTTTTTCTTTCTTATTTTGTAGGTCTATCTGTTAGGAATGAAACACACGGGGAGAAACAGAGCTAAAACAAAACCAAATGAAGCAAAATGGTGGAGTTGTGCAAGATGGGCGCCAAAGGCGCCAGAACCAGCGCCGACAAAGCCAGAGTGCAAACAGCACCCAAAACGGCACCGAAATTGCCCGAGATGGTTTGGACATAATGCTAGGCAAATTTCTAGAAGATTCAACGTATTTGGATGCTTTTTGGATGGTTGTTTGAGGTATCTCTTGGGGAATTCATCCCTACACTATAATAGAGTATTTTTGTGTCAGAAAAAGTTGTGTGTGTGAGTGGAAAAATGTGGACAATGTTTAGAGATCTTAGAATATGAGTAAAAATTTAGACTTTTACACTTTTTAGAAAGATTGGTGAGGGGATTTTGAGAGAATCTGTAAGGGAATGTTCTAGCATTACATGGATCAGCGGGGGACTTTGTCGAAGAGATTTTCATCTTTCTTTCAAGGAGAAAAAGCTAAGTATTGTGTTCTTCATTATCTCATGATTTTGTAAACACTTATCTAGTGGATTTGCTCTGATTTAATAAAGTTTTTCGTTGTGTTTTCTTCATGCTTTATGATGTGTTTTTCTTCTCTTTCTTCTGTTTTGGAAATAGTGGCATGAGAAGATTATGCCATTATTTTCCTTTTACTTTTCTTTTGCAATAGTAGGATTTATGTTTAGGATATTGGGATGCATGCTTGAAGAAGTTTTAATTAAAAATGTTATGGTTTTTACTTGCACTTTCTTTACATTATAATAAGGGCCCGTTTTAGTGTTAAAATTTATTATAATTGTATTAAGACCCGAGAGGGTGGTGTAATTCTCAACAAAGTGGAACCACATTTAAATTTCATGGATGGTGAAGTTCATTGGGGTTGATTGTAAATAAATAGAGAAATATATATTGTTTGGCATAGAATTGAAGATTTTAGGGTGACAAACTAAAATCCCCAATTTGGTTTTAGAGTTTAAGAACTAAAAGCGACCGTTAGCCTTCAGGGGAAGAGAAGTGGGAGCTCTGGAGTGAGAACCAATATCCTCCCAGCCTAACCATGGATTTAGCCAATGATTTTCTATAAAATTGAATCAGGGTAGAGAATTAAAATTGCTCCTATTTGGCGCATACAATATTTAATGCATCTCATTCTTTTACATTATCCAATTCACTATATAAGAATACTAGTTTTTAACATCTTAAAATTCTCCAAACTAATTCATCCAGAAAGGGATATCTTTAGAATTAATATTTACATTTATGATAGTTACTATCCTTACATTTAACATTCGCATTTAAGAGTAGTTGCTAGATAAAACACTATTTTAATAGACATTCCAAACTATGGACTAATAGTAGTAGAATAGAATTTCACTAAGGACCTCTTTCCTCGCTTCTTCGTGGGATCGATACTGGGGTTTTTAATGAAAGCCCTATATTACTTGAAGCGATATATGCACTTGAGTAGAACCCATAGTGTGTGAACTATTTTCTATATTTTATAACATTTTAATTTTTCATATTAGCAGCTAATTAAAAATTGGGTCAAGTTTTCAGTCATCTTTTGAAAGAAAAATTACTGCGTAATTACGGGTTGGGTCAAGTTTTTGGCACTGTTTCAGGGGAATTGAATTGACATAAAACACGCAAAAAAAGAACAAACACTAGGGGCGCATCACTCTCCATCCCTCTTAATCTCTTACTTTCTCTCTCTCTCTTTCTCTCTAGATCTCTCTCACTCCCCAACTTTCTTTCTTATGATATCTCTCTTTCCAACATTCTTGCTTACTCTCTCTTGTTTTCTATCTCGGAATCTCCATAATGTTGCACAACTTATTTCTCCCTCCCTCTCTTTTCTTTAACTCACCTCACCCTCGATTATTCAAGCTTGTTTTGCTTTTTTCACTGTCTTTAGCTCCCTTTCAAGCTCTCTAACTCTCTCTCTCCCTCTATCTATCTTGCTATTCTCTCTCACTCCTTCGTTGCCTTTCACTATCCTTTTTCATACACACTCTCTCTCTCTTGCTCTCTCTTCTCTCTCTACCTCTCTTTCACTTTCACTCTCTCACTCCCTCCATCCCTATCACTCTCTATCTCTCCCTTATGCTTTCTATCTTTCTACCCCTCTCCTTCCCTCTCTTTTGTTTATTCTTCCCTGCCTTCCTATCTCCCACTCTCTTCCTCCCCACTCGCTTTGACTCACTCCTTTACTCTCCCTTCCATTCATTTTGATATAAACATTTTTTTAATTGTCCATCATTCCTCCATATCTTTATCTCTTATTTATCTCTTTCTCTCTTTGTTTCTTTCCTATCTAACCTTCTCTTTCTTTCTCTCTCCCTCCCCCTCTCTTTTCTCTCTCTCCCCTTCCTTCTCGCTCTCTCACTCTCTCAAACTCTATCTCTCTTGTGCTCTATTTGACTATCTATCCCTCCCTCTCTATTCCTCTATCTAACCATTAGAAGTTTAGACGCCATCTCTCAGAATCGCTGTTGCCAGTCAACTGATAACAGAAGAAAGTGAAAAACTCAGACTCGAAGAACTAGAGAGTCTTGAAGGAAAATGACTCTAAGCACAATAATGTTTGGAGATTTATCAAGCAAAGATGGTACAAGCTCATTACAAATTGGTCCACTCGAGGACATTCAAAATTGGTGATCTTTTACTCGTGCTTAAAAGGCCTATTCTTGCACGCCACAAAAAAGGTGAAAAATTTGAGCCAACTTGGGAGGGACCATTTTTCGTGGAAGACCCATGCTGCCAATCAATGAACGATATGTGAATACATACTACGCAACTTGACATTGCTTGATATGAAATTTTGAAAATTTCATCGTTCTGGGGTTATCTATTTGACCAAATGTCTGTGACCGTGTCCAAATTTTGTAATAAAATTAACCTTAATAAAATGAAAACTTTTGAATTAAATACTTTAATTTTCTCTTTTCTACCTTAAAATTTTGATATTTTACTAAATTAAACTAAAATAAAAGACATACATAAATGAACAATTTTCTCACTAATGTAAACTAAATTTTTTTCTAATAAATACTTTGTTTTGTTTTTGTTCCTGCTAAATTTTAGCTCACTAATTTTTTTTTTCCTATCATCTGCAGAGAAAAAATGTCAGGCCAGAGGCTGATCTTTGCTTTCAAAGATCACTATAACCTCGCACTTAACTAGGAAAGGGCGCCACAAGGTGGCACCATAGACTTTGACATGAGCTTCAGTCAAGTCGACATGGACTATGAGAGTCCTCTCATGGATGTGGTTAGCCGTCAAGAAAAATAAAGGCTATCATCACTACAAAGGTTAAGCACCAGAGATGATTCCTCACTGAAAGGAAAAAATGTAATAGTACAGCATGACCCGATTGAGGGGACTAGTTGTATGTCGTCTATGATAGCTACACCAACCGGGGGCCTGGTCACCACCAATGATGAAAACTTGCACCTCATAGGACTTTCTTACATGAAGAAAGAAGACACCAGAAAGAGGCGGAAAACTTGCTCACCCCTATTCCTGAGGGGAATATCTATGATCCAGGCATGGGAGAGACCTCTTCTAGCCTACCTGCTATAGACGATAAGTCCAAGCTTGCTACAGAGCCGGAGATACCATGAGTTCTAGAGGTTGTTTGTATGGGTTGCCCGACATGCAACGCTGAGATGCCTACACGTATACCAGCTACAAAGGCATTTATGGAGTGCCTAAACTGCAACGTCATCCACCTGGAGCACTACAGTACTTTGGACGAGTATGCACCAACCGACGATGGATCTCAGGCCGCTGATCACCCGATGGGGGAATCGTATATCTCGTTGGATACAGAGCCCTATATCTCGTTAGAAAAAGAGTCATACGCTCTACTATAGACATAGACAACACCAGCTTGGATTCCCGCTGATACTGAAATGAGGGAGTATCCTCGACGGTCGCAGATCATCTCTATGATAGAAAACTACAAGATGAGTAAAATAAATAAAAGGGAATTTAAATTCTATGAAGGAGTCAAGGAAGATTCATCAATATAATAGAAGTCTTGGAGCTATACACCAGAGTCTTCTTCGAAAGCGACGAAAGAAGTATTCTCGACTACATTTTTAATCTAAGAGATGGAGGAAGAGCGGGCCTTCTGATGGAAGGAACTTATTCTGAGCCATGGAAATAGATGCGGGGAACGAGCAGAATCATTATACAATGTGGTTGTTGTTACAATTTCACCTAAGAAAGACAAGGAAATCTTCCGAAGATTTTGAGACACGATGAAGCGAACCCACTACCTCCCATGATAAAATGGATGATCAAGAGAATGGTCCGATGGAGCATACTTTGAGCTGATTGTATTCCCAACAATTGTGTCATCAATATTTATGATGAGGGCGATTGCATTCCTCCGCATATAGATCATCATGATTTTGTGAGATCTTTCTGCACTGTCTCTTTTATGAGCAAAAGAAACATTTTATTTAGAAAAGAAATTGATATCATTAGCCCTGGAAAGTTCAGAGGATCCGTGGAGATTCTGCTACCAGTGAGTTCAGTGCTGGTTCTTAAAGAAAATGAAGCAGACATTGACAAACATTGATTGCATTCCAGAGGTGCGACACCGTTGGGTGTCTGTAATTTTTTGAAGGATGGATGACATCAAAATGCCATACGGATTCCGACTAGACCCGGAGTTGGAAGAACGACTGCCGTATGAGCTATGTGAGGGTTGCACCTCTAAACACATGCAAAGGGAACTCTTATCCTGAAGTGTGGTTTAGTAGGTCACCCACCAGAGATGGACGTTAAGAGGACAACTTTTTGTACTGTGTTTCAACACAGTAGATATCATGATATATGTATTAGACATGCTTAGCTTGAGATATGTACCCAACATGAGATATTCTTAGATGTACTTTGATGCATTCCGCATATTGTACCTTCTGAGGCTCTGTCATGTACTCAATTTGTAACACATGTTGAAGCAGATTAATGAATTTTGACGTTATTTTGGGGGTTTGTTTGTGGGGAGTGGCCCGTAAGAAGCTGTCAGTTGCCGGAATTTAAATCCCGTCGCCCGCTTCGGAGGGACGTTGAAGTATGAAATCAAACTGACCCCATATTTTTTATAGTTTAAAATGAAAGAGCATTGTACCTCAAATCTTGTATTTATCCCAAAGGATAAACACAAGACTTGAGGATGAGGCTCGATCAAATAAACTAAGAAAAGTATGACGTCCGTTTGGTCTGCAAAACCTTTGTATTTGCCGACAAGTTCCCTTATTAATATAAAGGATTAAATAGGGTTTATATTAGGTTGGGTTCGGACATGCTTCCTATAAGAGCAAGCCCTTATAGTTAATTATATCTTAAATGACCAAAATCATCTAAGAAGACTCTCAATAAAAATCAAGAAAATATTATCTTCAAGGGGTTTCAAAGGGTAGGACTCTTCAATGAGATCGAACGTAGAGGTGTTGAAGGGGATTGGTTCAAATTTGGAACATTTTATTGTAGAATCTAAATGAGGAAGAATTAGGGGATGTCAGGGATCTAGAGGCGAACCTCAGTGATTTCCCAAGCTATCCTAATGTTTGGCTTCAATTTTGAGGAGAAATATTTAGCTGTTTCGTCTTGCAAATTTTATTTATTATGGCTTACATTCGTGTGAAACGATCACACAAATAGCCTAGAAGATGTGAGGATTTAAGCCGTGACAAACTACAACCTCAAAATCCTAAGACGAGTTAGGGCATATATTGTATAACAGCGTTATACAAAGGCTTAAAGATAAGGTGAGGATTTACGTTGCATAAGCAAGCAACCTCGAAGTCAAATGGCTTTGTTGTTTAATTTTAAGGAAGGATGATTGGTTTAGCTGGGGTAGACAGGTTTTGCTGTTGAAGATGGTCGTGCTGCCCACCATGCTAGTCCCAAGCTTCTGCCACGACGAGTTTAAGTTTTCTAGTGTGTCAAGTTATAGTGGCCCTATTGTTGAAGTTCTTTAAATTTTCTGAGAGCATATTAAAGTTGATTAGAGCGACACCGGTTAGGATCTTACGGTTCCCTCGTTCCGGCACCACTATTTTCTATTAGATTCACTTAGTCCAAATGAACTTACTAAACTCAACTTAATGAGTTCCATAGTTTCATTTAAACCGTGGGAAGCCTTGTTAGCAACCGTAGGTTACCTCCTTCGAGGAATTTTTGATCACCCAATAGAGACGTCTTAATTTAGTTGAAGTTGTAGTTTTGTGTGATGTTTATGAATAAATTTTAAGTTGTTTTATATTTTTAATGTTGTGGCTGTGAGTTTTATTCTGGTTGATTTTAATTTTGGTTTCAGGTTATGGTTATGGTTAACATGCAAATTTATGTAGGTAAATGCAAGCATGAAACATGTAAGGAAAAGGCAGAAGAAAGACGGTAGTATAAACTGTAAAAGCATACCTGGCGAGTCTTCTCGTTCCAGCACCTGAAACTTAAAAATGCATGTGAGGGCATTTATGAAGAGTAGGAAAAGTAGAGTTCCGATAATTTTCCTAACCTTATGTCATATCTTGGCTGGTCCTTATAAGTTTAATTAAGGATAACTTTATCAAGAAAGATATATTAAGTTTGGTAGAATCTGAGATATCTAACAGATCTAGCGAAAGAAGCAGGACCATGCTACTCTCTCGCTGCCTGGTGGAAAATCCCAAGTTCTTTTTAAACTTATTATGTTGCTTAATAATTCATCCTATAAATACCCTTAATGCCCAATGAACATTGATGTCTCAATTATCCCTAAGAAAGGGGTAATTATTATTTATCATATAATTTGAAAATTATGTGAGTGAATTCCCTTCAAGGGGAAGTTAGTGTAATTTGAACACAGCCAAATTTTTAATCCTAAGTGGGCTTAGTGGTGTTTCAAAGATGTTTGATTTAATTATGTTTATTTCTCTAATCCTCATTTAGTCAATTTTGATTTAGCCTATGTCACCACTAAGCCCTTAAGGCCTAGGTGAGTGTCTTAATTAGTTTTGAAAAGGGTTAAACCTTAAGTTGTCATGATTCATGATTTGAATTTTATTTGAAAATCAAGGTAGGGGTATTAAATTGATTAACTTAAAAATTCATACCCCTAAGTCTAGGATCATTCAATTTGATTTGATTTGACCTAAGTCACCACCAAGCCCTTAAGACCTAGGTGAGTGTCTTAATTAGTTTTGAAAATGGTTAAGCTTTAAGTGGTGGCCTAAGTCACCACTAAGCCCCTAATCCTCATTTAGTCAATTTTGATTTGGCCTAAGTCACCACTAAGCCCTTAAGACCTAGGTGAGTGTCTTAATTAGTTTTGAAAAGGGTTAAGCTTTAAGTGGTCATGATCATAGGTGAGTGTCTTAATTAGTTTTGAAAAGGTTAAGCTTTAAGTGGTCATGATTCATAATTTGTAAATGAGTGTCTTAATTAGTTTTGAAAAGGTTAAGCTTTAAGTGGTCATGATTCATAATTTGAATTTTCTTTAATTCAAAATAGGGGTATTAAATTGATTAATTGTTGAATTCAAAAGTCATACCCCTAAGTCCAGGATCGTTTAATTTTAATAAACTTCCAAATTTTTTTAATGATTTAGAAATTTATTAACTTATCTTTTTTGAGGAAAGTGAGAAACTGGTTTCTACCAATTAACCCCTTCTGTTTCAAACATCAAATGAATTGATTATGATCAGAGGTTACTCATTCCCTTTTTTGACTTAAGCCTAAATGTTATTTAAGCCTAAATTTCCAAAATTACACATTTGCCCCTAAGGCTCTAACACTTCATAATTTGTCAACTTCAATTCAAATAACTTAGAAATTTTTATCCTATCTCATTCATGCGTCAATTGAGACATCAGAGGAGAAAATGTGATTTTCAGAATTTAATATTTTTTATATAATTCTTTTTATGCAAAAATAAGATTTTTCAAAGAAAATGCCTAACTTGACCAAGTTAATCCCTTGAAACTTTTACTGGAGGTAGACTTAGATTTGAGAAGCCGTTGAATCAAATTTCATAATTTTTTGAATTCTCTGTGATTTATTAGAATTATTTTAATTTATGGGTTATTTAATAAAAATAAAATATTTAAAATGATGAAAATTGAGTTTTGTATTTTTGGAACATCTTTCTATGGTCAGAGGACTGAGAGGAGCAAATTTTATAATTTTTTGATTTTTATTAGATTTATAGAAATTATTTTAGTGAAAACTCATTTTTAGCCTTTAATAAATTTTTTTAAGCTTTGGAATTCAATATTTTTATTTAAAAAATTAGGAAAAATATTCTAATTGTTCCTATGTGATTAGGAAACAATTTAGAATATTTTCATGAGCTTTATTATTTTTGTGATTTTTATGAGTTTTTACTTATTTAAATATTTAAAATAGGCTAAAAATTTAGTTTTTATTTTAAATATAATTTCACTTTTATAAAATATCCCTGATCATAGAGAACTTAAAAAACTAAGTGTCATAATTTTTTAGTTTTATTTTGATTTTTTCAAAATCATTTAAATGTCAAAAGTGGTATTTATCTTTGAAAATCAATTTAAGTCATCAAATGAACTCAAAATATTTTTAACTTCTTATGATGAGTTCTCTGGATCATAAATCACAATGGAGATAAAAAATCAAGTAATTTAAATGTTTATATTTTCCAAGATTATTTTTTTAGTGATTTAATGCTTGTAAGATTTAAGAGTATTTTAATTGAATTGACCCATGAAATTTTTCCAAAGGCTTCTCTAGTCATGGTGGACCTTCCAAAATTTTCTTAGGATTTTCCAATCAATATGCTAATTTTCATGATTATTTTAAAGAAATAATGTAGAATAACTTGAAAAAGATGGATCTCTGTATAGGAACATCCTCTAATATTGGAAAAATCAGAGAATATTTCCCTTGATAGAGGGTACAACTTGCCAAAATATCAAACCAAGGTGATGTGTCAATATGCATGGAGAATCAAATAATTCAAAATAGTGTTTAATTAATTAAAAATAAAATATGCATCAAATGGTCTTGAAATTTATTTCACATTGTTCTCCTCTGTTCACTGAGCAAGTGGGTATTTTTATTTTATTTTTGTGATTTTTTTACACAATGTTATGAATTTTCTAAGTTAAGGGTATTTAAATAAATAAGAAAATGCCCTATTTATCTATTTAAACTGTGCGTGCTGACTAGATCCTAGGAAGCTCCGAACGCATGCGTGGCGCGCTTTGGTTGGATGCCGCCGTCCACATAGCTATTGACTCGGCCTGTGGTTTATGTCCCGAAGCGCTGTCCGCTCGATCTACTCCTTCCGTTTGATACACGCTCGATTGAACGGCTCCCCATCATCGTCCCCGACAGAATGATCCCATGATAGTCCACACTAAAACCCTAAGATCTCAGCCTAGACTCAACCAAATCACCTCGGGTTTGATCCTATGGACTCTTCCAAGTGAAACGAACGGTAATAATGCAATTAAATTAAGCCTAATTAAATGGAGAATCGAAATAGGCTCGGGATGAGGTGAGGTTTAATACCTTTGCTCTAAAAAGTGAAGCTTCTATCAGAGGGGTTCGACAAGTTTGCTGGGGTCCAAGGAGGCAAGGGATTGAGTCCATGATCTTGGTGTAAGGCCTAAGTAGGAATTCAATCACGACCGGATTTGGGTGTTGGTCTGGAGCTATGGTAGAGGCTCTGTGGGAGGGGGATTTTGTGGGGGTTTGGCTTCTTTCACTGTTGTGAAGGTGTGGGTGAAGTTAATTTGAGTTTGGTAGATTGTGGAGGTGTGTTGGGTTCTGTTCTGGTTTCCAGCAAGGTTTCAGGCTCAAAATTGAGCTCCGACAATGGGAATTGGTGAGGGAAAATGGTTGGAATGCACTGAGGGATGGGAAGCTCTGTGTGAAGTTTGGAGAGGCCTCTCTAAGAAAATTTCAGCACACCTCCCATGGCCATGGGAGGTGATTTGTTATAAAAATGTCCATGGGGTGGCTCTCAGGGCACAAGTTTGGGTGCATTGTGGTGCTTAGGTGGACGGTAGAGGAGCTCCTCAAATTGATTTGGATGAGCTGGCCTCTAAAATTGATTTGGGTGAGGTTCCATGGGGGTGGCTCTTGGTTTTGAGCTTTTTCAGCCACTAGGCTGGCCAATCGGCCAGGGGGAGGTGGGTTGGAGCTCAAGGAACACAGAGGAATCCATCACAATAATTTAATGCAAATGTGCTTTGATTTGGCAAGGATATCTTAAGTATGTGCATTTTTGGAAATAATATCCCTTAATTTGGGGAACCTTTTGTCCATGGCCTAATTTAGGTGGTTTCATGGTGTTTGGACTAGTCACTAAATCCAACTAATGGCTGGGTTGGAGTTAATTTGGTGACTTTAGGGTGGTTATGTCACATTTAGTGCATGGGGCCAAGTGGGTGCAAATGACCAAAACTTGGGTTTGGCCTAGGCTAGCCATGTCAATTGGCTAAAATAAATATTTCCTTTGGTGTATATGATCATAAGAAACAACTTTGATGAAGAATGGAAGTGGTTTTGAGCTCAATTGAAGGGTCAATTTGAGGGAATTTTGAACTTTAATCAATTTGGTCTTTTTAGGATAGGCTTGGGTCTAGCTTGGGTTAGCCTTTGGCTAAGTCAAAATTGATTATTTTGAATGGTTAATAGAGACCTCATGAAGAGTTTTCAACATGAATTGGATGCCTATTTGGAGGTTAAAGATATCAATCGGGTGAAATTTAGGGACTTACCCAATTTTGGGCTAAATTTGGGAATTTTGGATTTAGGCCAAAATCAAATGGGTATGAGGCTTCACCAAGGGTCAATTGATGGTTGATTTTGATGTATAGGAATGTTATCAAGATTTTTCAACATAGGCCAATTGATTAGGCTATGGGTCAAATTTAGTGAGATTAGGTCATATGGTCAAAATTGGGGTTTTGACCCAAATCCAAATTGGGCTCAAATAATGGACCAATTAGGCTTGGATTTGGTTTATTTTGGTCATATCGAAAGTTAATTTTAGTTTAGGATTGAAATTGAGGTCAGTTGAGGTCAAATTGATGGACATTTGAATTGAATTTGGGGAATTTAGGCCCTTAAAGGCAAATTTGGGGGTTTTGATTAAAAATGGTCAAATTGGAAAAATTAGGTCATGTGGTAGTTGAGATAAATAAAATTGGGAATTTTAGGATTTATTGGGATTTTTTGGGAATTTTCAGAATTTTTGGAATTTTCGGTTCAAGAGGGGTATTTTGGTAATTTGGGGGTGTTTTACGGGCAAAAGGCCAGGATAGGGATTTTACTAGAGTTGAGGTACCAATCATCTCCAACAAGTCATGGACCAATGGAAACCCCATTTTGGGTCTTCAACATAGTGGTCTTAGCCAAACCATAGTTTTAGGGCTAGTAGGTTTAGGGAACCATCTACATGACTATCCCAAAAGGTCAAGGGGTCTAGGCTAGAAACTTGAGTTTAGGGTTGTGAGTGAATGTGGGTGTATATGAGTGTAGTGAGTGTAGTGAGTGCTTTAGCTCCAGTCCAGGGTTAACCTTAAGGTCCAGCACTCCTATGGTTCACTCATCTTGAGTTTCCCACATAGTGACCCTACCTACTAAG
>JXCR01132997.1:25271-39276 GCA_002079205.1 Phalaenopsis hybrid cultivar
GGAATGAGAATTGAAATGTTTATCAATTCTCAAAAGAGAATGTCGGAATGTAAGGACCAACCTTGAATGTAATGAATCAAAAGTGTAGGACTGATTCGGGAATGAGAATTGAAATGTAGGTATCAATTCCAGGAGAGAGTCGAAATTTAGGTATCGACCTCAAAATGTGAGAATTAAAATGTAAATATCAATTTGAAGATGAGAGAATTGAAATGTGGGTATCAATTCCCGGAGATGAGAGAATTGAAATGTCGGTATCATTTCTCAGAGAGAGTTGAAATTTAGGTATCAACCTCGAAATGTGAGAATTGAAATGTAAATATAATTTTGAAGATGAGAGAATTGAATGTAGGTATCAGTTCCCGGAGAGAGTCGAAATTTAGGTATCGACCTCAAAATGTGAGAATTGAGATGTAAATATCAATTCAAAGATGAGAGAATTGAAATATATGTATCAATTCCCGGAGATGAGAGAATTGAAATGTAGGGTAACAATTCCAAAGGTGAGAGAATTGAAATGTAGGTATCAATTCCCGGAGAGAGTTGAAATTTAGGTATCGACCTTGAAATGTGAGAATCAAGATTTATGTACTAATTTGAAGATGTGATTTGAAATTTACAAAGAACTTGTGGTTTTGAATTTGCAGAAGTGTGTCATGTGGAAAGGTTGATTTTGTTCAAAAAGATTTGTAGAGCTTTGTGAAGTTTTGTACAGAATGCAAAATTCTGTGGGGATGTGAAGAGAGTTAAAGTAGATAACGATGGTTGTGCTGCACGCACAAAGAGTAGGAAATTCCAAAAATGGAAGCATCCACTCAGCAGGTTTATTTCATTGTCTCGTTGTTTTCATCACAATTAATTTCTTAAAAATGTGTTTTTAAGGTTTTAATTTTAATTGGTTGATTTTTAAAAGAAATTTGTTTGGTTATTCACTCATTTGTGATTATTTTTCATTTGTATTTTTTTTATTGTTGAAGAATTGTTGTTTCGTTCTTTGTTCATTGAAATTCTGAACCATCACATGGTTCGCGGCTTTGATCCATCGTACAAAAAGACAATTGACAAAAAGGCACAATTTGAGAGAAATTTCTATTAATTTGCCCCAAAAAGGGATGTCATAAATCAGACATANTGAGATAGAAAAAACCAATACAACATCTAAGTCAACAGACCCAAAAATATGTGTAGGGTCGTGTGTGTGATTTGTTTTTGCTGGGGAATTAACAGGTGTGTGTTTTATCAAGTCGAGAAGTAGGGAATCTCGCTGGGGATTGGAGGGTGGACTTCGAGTTATGAAATTTAAAAAATTTCCAAAGGATGGGAGTCAGAATGTAAGTGTCGACCCCGAGGTGGGAATTGAAATTCAGTTACAATCCAAAAAGATAGAGAGAGAGTTGGAATGTAAGGACCGATCTCGAATGTAATGAATCAGAAATGTAGGAATGATTCGGAAATGAGAATTGAAATGTAAGTAAATTCTCAAAAGAGAGTGTCGGAATGTAAGAACCGACCTCGAACGTAATGAATCATAAATGTAGGAATGGGAATTGAAATGTATATCAATTCTCAAAAGAGAATGTCAGAATGTAAGGACTGACCTTCAATGTAATGAATTAGAAGTGTAGGACTGATTCAGAAATGAGAATTGAAATGTAGGTCAATTCTCAAAAGAGAGTGTTGGAATATAAGGACCGACCTCGAACGTAATGAATCAGAAATGTAGGAATGAGAATTGAAATGTTTATCAATTCTCAAAAGAGAATGTCGGAATGTAAGGACCAACCTTGAATGTAATGAATCAAAAGTGTAGGACTGATTCGGGAATGAGAATTGAAATGTAGGTATCAATTCCAGGAGAGAGTCGAAATTTAGGTATCGACCTCAAAATGTGAGAATTAAAATGTAAATATCAATTTGAAGATGAGAGAATTGAAATGTGGGTATCAATTCCCGGAGATGAGAGAATTGAAATGTCGGTATCATTTCTCAGAGAGAGTTGAAATTTAGGTATCAACCTCGAAATGTGAGAATTGAAATGTAAATATAATTTTGAAGATGAGAGAATTGAATGTAGGTATCAGTTCCCGGAGAGAGTCGAAATTTAGGTATCGACCTCAAAATGTGAGAATTGAGATGTAAATATCAATTCAAAGATGAGAGAATTGAAATATATGTATCAATTCCCGGAGATGAGAGAATTGAAATGTAGGGTAACAATTCCAAAGGTGAGAGAATTGAAATGTAGGTATCAATTCCCGGAGAGAGTTGAAATTTAGGTATCGACCTTGAAATGTGAGAATCAAGATTTATGTACTAATTTGAAGATGTGATTTGAAATTTACAAAGAACTTGTGGTTTTGAATTTGCAGAAGTGTGTCATGTGGAAAGGTTGATTTTGTTCAAAAAGATTTGTAGAGCTTTGTGAAGTTTTGTACAGAATGCAAAATTCTGTGGGGATGTGAAGAGAGTTAAAGTAGATAACGATGGTTGTGCTGCACGCACAAAGAGTAGGAAATTCCAAAAATGGAAGCATCCACTCAGCAGGTTTATTTCATTGTCTCGTTGTTTTCATCACAATTAATTTCTTAAAAATGTGTTTTTAAGGTTTTAATTTTAATTGGTTGATTTTTAAAAGAAATTTGTTTGGTTATTCACTCATTTGTGATTATTTTTCATTTGTATTTTTTTTATTGTTGAAGAATTGTTGTTTCGTTCTTTGTTCATTGAAATTCTGAACCATCACATGGTTCGCGGCTTTGATCCATCGTACAAAAAGACAATTGACAAAAAGGCACAATTTGAGAGAAATTTCTATTAATTTGCCCCAAAAAGGGATGTCATAAATCAGACATAGGCTAATGCCTCAAAAGGTATATCATGTAATCCATGCTGAAATACATTGAGAATCATCTCATGATATGAATACACTGTAGACTGCATACATCAGATACATGTCATGCTGTTAAAAGAAAGTAAGCGAACCCTCGGTGCCTGGTATATTGAGCTCCTGATCAAGCAGACCTTCTAAGTCATGCTCCAGGATAAGAGTTCCCTTCGCATGTACTTAGAGGTACAACCTTCTCATAGCTCATATGGAAATAACTCCTCCAAATCAAGGTTCTGCTGAAATCCATACGGTATTTTACTGTCGTCTATTCTGCGGAAGGTTACAGACACCCTACAGTGCCGCACTCCTTGAATACAGTGCTTGACAACGTCTGTACCGTTGCTCTTGAGAACAAGTACTGAACCCACTGGAAGAGGAATTTCTACAGCTCCTCTGAATTTTCCAGGGCCGACTATATCAATTTCTTTCCCAAATATAATATTGCTTTTACTCATGAACAAGACTGTGCAGAAAGGCCTCACAAAATCATAATGGTCGATGTGTGGGGGAATGCAGTCACCTTCTTCATAAATGTTAATGATGCAACTATTGGGAATTCAAGTAGCAGGTAGAATATTCCACTTGACCAATCTCTTCATCATCCATTTTATCATCGATGGTAACGGATCTACTTGGTCATATCTAAGGATTTCAGGCGGATTCCCCTGTCTATCGTTCGAAAAATTATAACAACAACCGCATTGGATGGTGATTCTTCCCTTTCTCCTCATCCATTTCTTCGGCTCGGAATATGTCCTCTCCATGAGAAGCTCTGTTTGACCTCTCTATCTCTTAAATCAAGATGCAGTCCAGAATACTTCTTTCATCAGTTTCAGAGAAAACCCTGGTATACAACTCCAGGCCTTCCAATATGTTGACGAACTTTCCCTGAACTTCTTCATAGAACTCGAATTCTCCTTTAATTGTTATGCTTATCTTGTAGTATTCTACCATACCAGAAGTTGGCAGCTGCCGTGGGCGTTCCTTTCTTCGGACCTCGGCAAAAACCCAAACTGGTGTTGGTTGATCTGGAATATGAGATTCAACCTCTAGTGGGATGTATGATCCTTGGCTCCATGGTGCGTGTCGATCCGTCCTCTGTGGGACATATGGTTCATTTGTCGTGAAGTCTAGAGTCTGAGACTCGTTGGTGCTTGAAGTGTATTCTTCTAATGTACTGAAACACTGGAGATATAGAACGTTGCAATCAGGGCATTCTACAAATGCGCCCGTGACTGATGTCCAGGATGGTAGCTCAACGTTGCATGTTGGGCAACCCCTGCATAAGATATCTGGAATTAGGAGCACATATGATTCTGTCACAAATCTTGACTCTTCATCTGTAGTGGGCAGGCTGGCAGAAGTTTCTCTCAGATTAGGGTTGTAAATATGCCCCTTAGGAATGGGGGTAAGGAAACTGTTCATGTCTCTCTGGAATTTACGTTCCTGTCGCAGAAAGGCTCTTTTTTCCTTTCGGCTGGCATTTCTGCGTTGCGTCTTGCGGAGTGGAGTATTTGGTAGTCATTCATTATGGGCGGCTATCGAGTCCCTTGCTGGAGTAGCTACCATGGAGGGCAGATGGTTGGGCCCAACCATTAAATCTCATTCTGCTTTCACGTTTTTATCTTTGCGTGACACATTGTCTTGAGTTGTCACCCTCAATAGTGAAGGCAGTCCCTCCTTTTATTTACTGCTGACTACCTCCATTAGAGGACCCTCGTAGTCCATATCAACTTGGTCGAAATCCACGTTGAAATCTATGACACCTCCTTACGGCGCCATCTCTTCATTCAGTGCGAGGTTCCAGCCGTCCTGGAAGGCAAAGATCAGCCTCTGCACCATCTCTTCATTCAGTGCGAGGTTCCAGCCATCCTGGAAGGCAAAGATCAGCCTCTGTCCTCTTCTGCAGACGACAGAAAAAAAACATTAGTGGGCCTAAGATTGGCATGAACAAGAACAAGACAAAGTATTTGTTAAAGTAAATCTTAGTTCGTTTTGGTGAAGAGGACTATTCATTTGATGTGTGAGTTTCATTTAAATTAATAGGGTTTTTAAATTCAAAAGTAGAAAAGAGAACGTGTGAAGTTCAAAAATCTTCTCAAAATTTTCAATTATATATGAGATTAATTTAAGTTTGGACCCGGTCATAGACATTTGGCCACATAGATAACCCTACAACAATCAAAGTTTCAAAGTTTTCAAAGCAACCAAAGGCAAGCAGAGGTAAGCAGCATTAAGCAGCATCAGGTTGTGTAATAGGTTTTCAACTATTGTTCATTTTTTGGTAACATGGGTCTTTCGCCGTGGAAGTCCACTAACTGGTAGGCACCTCTTGTATAGACCTTCTCAACAAAAAATGGTCCCTCCCAAGTTGGCTCAAACTTCCCACGTATTTTGCGGCATGCAAGAATAGGTCTTTTGAGCACAAGCAGTAGGTCACCAACTTTGAATGTCCTTGGGCGGACCAATGTGCATGGGCTTGTACCATCTTGGCCTGGTAGAGCTCCAAATATTGTTGTGCTTCCAGTAGTTTTCCCTTGAGACTCTTCAGTTCTTCAAGTTTGAGTTTTACGCTTTCTTCCATTGTGAGTTGGTTGGCAACGGCGACTCTGAGAGATGGTGTCTGGATTCTAGCGGTAGCACAGCCTCGGTCCCGTACACGAGCATATAAGGCGTGCACTAAGTGGGAGTTTTGAAAGTCGTCCGGTAGGCCCAAGAGCCTTCTAAAAGTTTCTTATGCCTATCCCTCTTATTTTCATCCAGTGTTTTCTTTAAAATATGTATCAGTGTCTTGTTGAAAGCTTCAGCCAGACCATTTGCTCTGGGATAGTAAACTATAGAGTATCTCCAATCTATCCCATGTCTTCTGACAAAATTGTTGATCTTTCTACTTTTGAAAGCTGTCCCATTGTTAGAGATTATTCTTCGTGGTACTCCAAAATGGTAAACAATTTGGCTTTTGAAAAACTGAAGGACGTGTTTTGTCGTAACCTCACGTAATGGTACTGCCTCTACCCATTTGGAGAAGTAATATGTAGCGGCAAGTATGAACTTTTGTCTTTTGGAAGATGGAGGGTCTATTGCACCTATTATGTCCATAACCCAACACTCGAATGGCCACAAGGCAACAGTTGGGTGTAGCACATTCAGAGGCTGGTGTAAGACGACCCCATGCACTTGGCATTGGTGACATCTTCTGGTTGTATCCATGTAATCGGACATCATTGCTGACCAATAATGTCCGAGTCTTTTGATCTTCATTTTCATTTTAGCTCTAACTGGTGAGCGCCACACAATCCAGCATGTACTTCTTTGACAATATTCTGTGTCTTTGTTCTGCTCAAACACCGTAGCCACATTTAGTCAAACAATCTTCTGTGGAGAACATTTTCCACCAGGGTGTCAGACATGGCCTTTCTTGTGATGTGGTGCGCCTCAGACTTGTCTTCTGGCAGCTTTCCAGTATGCAAATATTCTATTAATGGATTGCACAAATCTTCATTGATGTCTACAACTGTATTTATTGTTTCTTCTTTTCCAAGCTTGTGTAGAGTTTAAAAGTCATTTCGAGACAAGACTCGTCTTCCTTGCACCGTGACTTCGATGGAATCCTCCCGGGGACACGCCATTTCCTTAGCAAGTTTTGCTAGAGCGTCGGCATGAGCATTATCTCCCCGAGGAATCAGGTAGAAAGTCACCTCAGGAATCTGCTCCAAAAGCTTCATTGTGTACTGATGGTACTGTGCTAATCTTGGTTTCAGAATTCTGTATTGTTCGGCGATCTGCTGGATGATAAGTTGAGAGTCACTATAAATGGCAATGTTTGTTATATCCATTGAGATTGCCAATTCCAATCCGATGATTAAAGCTTCATATTCTACTTCATTTTTAGTGCACGACTCTGTCCGATGGTATAAAAACCTCATCATACCATTATCTGGTGTAATAAAGATCAAACTGATCCCTGCTTTGCTTGGTATAACTATGCTTGATCCCTTGTCTTTCCTGGCCGACGAAGCACCATCGAAGTACATTTCCCATCGCTTTACACTTGAAAACTTCATTTGTAGTATTTGCTCTTCTAGTAACTTGTCATTGAGAGAGGACCCAGCTGGTAGTGGGTCTGCAGCGAGAAAATCTGCTAGTATCTGTCCCTTGATAGCACGAATGGGAATAAAAGTGATATCAAATTGCAATAAGATCATTGACCATCTTGGTAAACGTCCGGAGAGTGTTGGTCGGGTCATCAGATATTACAATGGATTGACTTTCGAAATTAGTGTAATCTTATGAGAAAGCATGTAATGTCTATGCTTTTGGGCGACAAAAATTAACGCCAGACAATGCTTCTCAAAAGATGGATACCTTATCTCCGTCGGTATAAGACGACGACTCAAGTAGTAGAGTGCATTTTCTTTTCCCTCCTCATTGACTTGAGCTTAGAGGGCTCCGACAGAGTCATCCAAAGCCACAATATAAAGTATCAATGGTTTCCCTGGGATAGGGGCTGCCAAAACAGGAGGTGTCATTAAATATTGTTTAATGTCCTCAAATCCTCCTGACATTTCTCTTCCCAAATAAATTTGGCGTCCTTTTTAATTAATGCCGAGAAAGGCTGACACCTACCTGAGAGATTAGAAATAAAGCGTCTCAGATATGCCAACTTCCCCTAAAAAGAACGTAGCTATTTCAAGATTTTAGGGGGAGGCATTTCCAAGATAGCTTTAATCTTATCCGGGTCGATCTTGATTCCCCGATGACGGACAACGAATCTTAGAAATTTCCTCGAGGTAATGCCAAAGGCGCACTTTAAAGGATTCATTTTAAGGTCATATCATCGTAACCGTTCAAACACGATCCTGAATTCATACAAATGGTCTATTTTTCGTTTACTTTTGATGACTAAATCATCCACGTAGCATTTTAGTTGGTTGTGAATGAGGTCGTCAAAAATCTTCGTCATTACATGTTGATATGTTGCTCCGGCGTTCTTTCGGCCGAACGACATCACTGTGTAGCAAAAAATTCCAATCGGCGTTCTGAAAGCTGTAAGTGCTGCATCCTCAAGAGCCATCTTAATTTGGTTGTATCCCGTTGATCCATCCATGAAAGAGAAAATCTCATGTGTTGAAGCGATATCCACCATCATCTCTAGTATAGGTAGTGGAAACTCGTCTTTTGGACATGCCTTGTTCAAATCTCTGAAATCAACACAAATGCAGATCTATCCATTTTTCTTCATAACAGGTACAATATTATCTAACTACGTGGGGTATTGTTCTTCTTTAGCAAAGTTGGCGTCTATCAACTTTTTCACTTCGGTGATGACTTGTTGTTCTATTTCGAGGCGCATTCTCCTGGGAGCCTGTTTTAATAGGGTTATATTTTTGTCCACCCCAAGTTTATGGACTGCAACTTCTACTGACAGTCCTGGCATTTCATCATAGCTCCATGCGAAGCAATCTTTGATATCTGTTAATAGTTGACCAATTCTGCAGATACTTCGCCATCAAGTAGAGAACTTATAAACGTAAGCTGTTCGTCAGTTCTGAGGTTAATCTCTTTCAATTCATTGATAGTAGATTTAATTTCCTCAAATTCTGGGGGAGCATCTTCTATTGGTTGATCAGTAGAGTCATCCTCTATATCGAAACAATCCTCCTTTGATTCACCAATAATAACCATGCAAAATTCAGAATCATTGACTGGTCCAATTGTACCAAATCCGAGACCTTTTGAATTGGGAGTTTGACTTTTAGCATTCCATAGTTTTTCAAAAAGTTGAAATTTATCTTTTGGCATTTTTTTTGGTAAGTATCCCTGTTGAATTAACTTTTGAACACAAGACGAGAAGTAATCAAAAGGCAATTCCATTAATTCATTAGAATCAACATCTAAATTTACATGTTTTTCAAGCTCAATAGAGCTAGAAGCACAATAAAATTTGATTGCCTTTGAACCAACACTAAATACTTCCTTGACCTCTAAACTCTCAACCTTTTCTGGGAGAATCAGTGTAAAGGTCATAGTATTCACATAGTGGTTTATCCGATCATACATTGTTTCATATTCATTCTTCTTTGGATCTTCTAGAGATATCTCGTACTGAGGTCTGTTCTGCTTCGTCATCATTATATCATCATCAGAACTATCTTCATCACCAATATTGATGGTTGGCCTAGTCTGTTCAACAATTAAATTAATCTTTCCTTGTTTTCGTCCCCAGCCTCGACCTCGGGTGCGTGAACTAGAAGAACCTCCACCAACTCATTGTAAGGGAGTGGTAGAAGGTTTTTGAAGTGGAGTTGTTTGGCCTCCTCTTGGTGATTCCTCTGAATCTTAATTTCTATTTGTCAAAATCTTGTGTGAGAAGACAGTCTTCTTTGGAGGCGCGTAGTAGGCAGCATCTTCATAGGTACCAACTTCATGCACTCAAAATGGCTGTAGGTCTCCCTTGATGCAATTCTCTTGACCATCTTTGCGGTATTTGATGCACTGGTGTAAGGATGATGGAACCATATTGTGCTCATGAATCCATGGTCGACCTAATAGAGTGTTAAAAGAGGTCTCGCCGTCGATGATATGAAATTTAACGGTTGTTACGAGTTCTCCAACCTTCGTAAGTAATGTAATTGATCTGAGGGCTCTTTCTCCCTTTTGGTTGAATCCTCTTAACATCATCTTATCGGCCATAAGCTCTTCAGCTTCAATATCCAAATATGCCAATGTTCGTAGGCTCATCAAGTTAAGAGATGCTCCAGGATCTACTACAACTCTAGACAACACAAATCTGCCGATGTTGATGGAGATGTAGAGTGGACGGTTATGGTTGGCGGTACCGAGCTGCAAGTCTTCATCTGTGAAGGTTACCCATGATTGTTCTCTCAATGAGAAAACTTCATCTGAGGATGTGCTAGCCAACTGAGCTAAGCAAATTTCTGGATCAAGCAAAGCTGTAGCAAGAGATTCTCTCATCTCATTGACAGGATCAGAGCATTGTAGATGCTAGTCGGGCAGACAACTTCCTAAGATGAGCTAGCACGTTGTAGTCTACTTTGCATGATCCTCTGATTTTATCTTGATCATGCGGCTCTTCCACTGGCGGAGGTGAGGGTATCTCTTCTTGAGTCATTATCTGCTTTCCTTTATCTGTTAGAGCTATTCTTGGTGGTAACACTTTTTCGCTCCTTAAATTAACTTTCGTGACTTCTTCTTGTTGAGATATTATTATTAAATTTTCCGCTGTCTCTTCGTCTTTGTCGGAAAGATCTAAGTTGATGGCAAGCAATGTACGATAACGCTCGAACGTTGGTTCTTCATCATCGATGCTGTCGTAAGTGATATCATTGATGTCTTCTTTGGACTTGGCAACGACTTCATAGACTCGAGTACAATTTGAGGATCATTTTGAGGATCGAGATCGCAGCTAGATTGGTCATAATCAGTTATGTTATCGCCAGAAACAGTCAAAACATAGCCGAAATCACAA
Organism: Phalaenopsis hybrid cultivar; assembly: GCA_002079205.1. Classification (NCBI taxonomy): domain Eukaryota; kingdom Viridiplantae; phylum Streptophyta; class Magnoliopsida; order Asparagales; family Orchidaceae; genus Phalaenopsis; species Phalaenopsis hybrid cultivar. The sequence goes on from JXCR01132997.1 coordinate 35,648, forward strand.
TCACTATATTCATAAGACCCCGGAGGAACAAGAGATAATCATACAAAGTCAACGGTTCGAGGATTTTCTTTCCCAAATTTGAGACAACCAGTCTAGTAGAGGCAGCCCCTATCCTACCCCCCGTGCTATCAATCTTGACAGTTACGCTCTTCTTTTTGCTCTTTGTCCTTGACGATGACGGATCTCTTGATGAAACTTTCATCTCGGGCTCGGTGTGTTGCGGTCTCTGAATGGAGGCTTGTTTTGATGCAGACCGTATCTTATTCAGTACCTTCTTGGACGATCTGCTCCATACCTCATTCCATCCTTCTTCAGTGTTTGTAGAAGCTAGTTTTGATGAATCCTGTATGTAATTAAGGGCCCTCTTGAGTTCATCCCAAGTTGTACTCCATCCATCTATTCCGACGTACGGATCAATTAGGGAGATTGGCTCTGCCGAAATCATGTTTATGGAACCTTTTTCAGGTTCTCTCAAATACTCTTTCAGGATTGTTATGTTCTTTTCCTTGAGGTTCTTCTCGAGCCAGTCCTTAAAGACAAAACACTTGTCTATAGTGTGCCCAAGCAACCGGTGGTATGGGCAATAATTTGGTTCATTCTTTTTATCCACCTCTTCCGGTTTCTTTGTATCAAGTAGTTTGAATTCTAGTTTCTTCATCAAGCTTTTGAATATTTTAAGTACAACTTAATCCTTGAAGGAATACACAACTTTTTGTAGCTTTAATAGGGATATTCTTTTACCCACTGTTCGAGGTGATCCCTCTTGAGGCGGCCGTTGGTTGGATTGACTGTTCTGTTTCTGGGAGTACTGTGACGAAGATTGGAGATGCTCTTCTGCATATACCATTATCGGATGCTTTCCTTTGTCAACAGTTGCAACTACTCTAGATTTCCTTTCAAACACTCTGGTCACCTTAGCCTTTTCATGTGGCTCCATGTGCTTCATTTCTTCTTGAAGACTGCTGGCTTTACTGAGTAGCTTCTCGAAGGATTTGATGGTGAGTCCCTTAAGCATGAAAGCTACTGGCCCATGAATGCTTTTGAGTAAAATCTCAATTGCTTGATATTCCTGTAGCTGAGGTTCATATTTCATGCTAAGGTTTCTCCACCTAAAAATATAGTTTGTCAGGGTTTCACTAGGCTTCTGCTTTTCCATCATGATCTCTCCAATAGACACATGATGCTGTGCCCTGACAAATCTTTTCACAAATAATTTTTCCAACTCAAAAAATGTTTTAACTGGCCCGTTAGGTAGGTCAGCGTACCAGTCAAAAGTAATTCCTGAAAAGCTGCTAACGAATTGTTGGCAGAGTAGAGCTTCGTTATTCCTCATTTTACAACAACTGGCTCGAAAATGTGTTATGTGCTGTCTGGGATTTGAAGTTTGTGGCCACAAAACCCTTGGTAAAAGGGACTGCATCGAACTCTTCCAGGTAAGGTCTACCCTTTAAAATTGATGCACCGCCCTTGAATTGGGCTAAGGCATCCCGTACTTGTTCAACCATTTCTTGAACTCTTTTTCTATCATGGCACCTGACGGAGAATCTTTCTTTAGTTGTTCATTATTATCCGCCGAAGTAGCCTCCCTTCTTTCATCTGTGATGTGTATGATTTCTGGCTGATTAATCTCTGGAGCTTATTTCATCTGCGATGTGTATGATTTCTGGCTGGTTAATTTCTGGAGAAGCCAATCGTGGTGCTCGTCATAGCTGCAGTCATCTCTTCTATTCTTTTCTCTAATAGACTGACATGTTCATCCCGTAGGAGGATAACCCTACGCAACTCATCTACGGTGTTCTCTTCGGTGTGGGGTTGAGCCTCGCACGCAGATGTGGTAGCTCTGGTTTCAATTACATGGATATTCACGAAATCCTCCTCCAAGTAATCACTGTAATCAAAATCTTCATTGTCACTATAGACGGAAAATCCGTGCTCTCGAGCTAACTCAGAAATCTCAATCCTGAGTTTCTCAACTTTTTCCTCAATTGTCAATTCCTTGATTGCTTTAAGATCTGGAGGACCCTGATGGACATCCTCTACTTCTTCCTCCATCTCGCTGGCTATTGTCGCGACAATGTCAGATATTTCAGGCACTGGTTTTACTTCTTATCCTGCAGGCATACTGAACTGTATCAGTGCAGCGACCTTAGGTACCCATACCCTCTTCTTCTTCGATGATGATGTCTCAGAATGGGACGTCTTAGTGGAGACATTCGTATGTCAATGGAAGGTATGCTCCCCGTGGTGTAGACCGGCTACAGTGTCAGGTAATCGCCTTGTCTTTCTTTCCAAGATTGCAGGAATGACGGGTAAGCTCCTCGGACTCAGTCTTGACTTAATCGGTTGGCGACCTGCGGTCCTTATTGTGGTACGATCAGTGGTGACTATAGTAGTATCAATTCGGTTTCCCAAACGGAACCAGACGGGAATACAGGTAGGTGACTTTTCAGTCAACTTGTGGGACTTTCTAACGAACTTAACATCCTTCAAAATTTCTTCTTTCATACAAGGGAAAATCACATGTCCCACTCGTTTAAGTAACTCACTAACAAAACATCCTTCTTTAGTAGCAAGCCTTTTGAAGACTGCACTAACTCGGGTGATGGGAATGAATTTCTTTCCCTCCTCACTGTGTCCACGGAGTGATGGTAATGCGGCAGCAATTTTCCAAATACTCTCATATCCATCAGTATCTGTCAGAGGATGGAATCTACTTCCTCGTAGGAGTGGATAAATTTTTGGTAACACCTCTTCAATTCGATGAGGCTCCTTCTCAACGGGTGTGTTTTCAAGAGTCTGGGCTTTGATGGCCCTCCGAACTCTTCTATTGCGGTTCCTCCTCTGAGTTCGGGTTAGTGGTACAGTCCTTGAGCTCGACCCAATTTTAAACACGGGTGGTGGGAAAGTTAATCCCTCAGTCGGGTCTTCAACAACCATCACTTCTTTCCCCTTAGCTGTAACGGGGATAGCAGGTTTGACGGGTGTCGCGACGGTAGTAGCTTTAGCCCTCTTGCAGGCAAGGAAGTTCTGAAGTTAGTTCAAACTAAATTCTATAGATGGTTCTTGAATTTTTGGAGCAGCGATCTTCATTACCACGAATGGAGTTTTCCTGAGGATGACCTCGAGATCTTCAAATCCAGCTCCAAATTTGATGGTGGGAGCGACGTTACGGGCGCTGCGGTCCTTTGACAGATTGCAGGAAAAGGTCAGTGTTGGGTAGGCCATTGCAGCGGGCTTTAAAACGGAAAGTTTTAGGGTTAGCTATATGGCCAAAAACCTCGTAATCTTTAGTGCAAGCACTGAAAATAGAGATTGATCTGTAGACCGGGCAGGTCTTAATTTATGGGTATTTTTTAACATCTTTGTTTAAAAAGGTGTAAAATTTAATTAATATAAGAAAAATTTAAAGTGCGCGCAACACAACACGATTTTGTTTAATTTATGAAATAGCAAATAAAATTTAGAAGGGAGATGTGAAGAAATTTTAGGACCCAGTGTAGGACCCAATTAGTGGCATAAAATGCCCAGGTGGAATTAGTCCACCGACACACCTATTGGGGATTCGACCCCATATAAATATTTAAAGAGTCCTTAATGGCCTTCTGAACCCCTCTGTTCAAAGATGGTTG
>JXCR01132997.1:44910-70642 GCA_002079205.1 Phalaenopsis hybrid cultivar
AGAGTTGAGGTACCAATCATCACCAACAAGCCATGGACCAATGAAAACCCCATTTTGGGTCCTCTACTTAGTGGTCTTAGCCAAACCATAGCCCTAGGGCTAGTAGGTTTAGGGGACCATCTACATGAGTATCCCAAAAGGTCAAGGGGTCTAGGCTAGAAATTTGAGTTTAGGGTTTTGAGTGAATGTGGGTGTATATGCGTGTAGTGAGTGTAGTGAGTGCCTTAGCTCCAGACCAACACCCAGGGTAAACGTTAAGGTCCAGCAGTCCTAAGTTTGACTAATCTTGAGTTTCCCCCATAGTGACCCTACCTACTAAGTGTTAGAGGTTAGGATCAACATGTGGAACTTCAAGTTGAGTAGAGAAGAGTTTGGAATTTTTGGCGGTGAGGGTTTCGTGTCTAGTTTTCTAAGAATAGTCAATAGGAAAATCTTATGGCTAGACCTTAGGCTACTAAAAGTCTATTTTTCTAAGAATAGTCAATAGGAAAGTCCTATGGCTAGACCTTAGGCTACTAAAGATAGTTTTCTAAGAATAGTCAATAGGAAAGTCCTATGGCTAGACCTTAGGCTACTAAAGAGGAACTAAACCTCAACCAAAAGTGAGGTCAACAATGAAATATTTTTCAAAAATTTTGTCTGTTTGCTCAATTGCCTATTTGTGCGACGGATAAAAACCATGGAGCCATACATTGGTTCCAAACTATAATGGATAAAGAACAAAACAATAAAAACTTAATAATAAAGTTCAAATAAGACATTTTTTTAAAAATCAATCAACCAAAGAAAATTAAATTTTAAAAATATATTTTGATAATTAATGTGACAAAAAACAACAAGAAAAGAAAAAAAATCTATTGAGTTGATTCTCTCTATTTTGAGGTCTCTTACTCTTTGCTCACGCGACATGATTGTCCTTGTCTGCACTAAACTCACAAAATTTCACATATCCTCCACACCAATGTCAACATTTTCACATGACACAAATCTATGGGTTCAACACCACAAACTCTTTGTAAATTTTAATTCTCTTTTCGGAATCAGTCTCAAACTTCTGATGTTCTCTTTTCGAGATCGGTCCCTAACTTCCGATCCTCTTTTTGAGATTGATCCTTAAATTTCAATTCTAATTTCAGAATCAGTCCCAAACTTATAATTCCCTCTCTTTGAGATTGGTCCCTAACTTTCAATCCTCTTTTTGAGATTGTTCCTTAAATTTCAATTCTCATTTTGGAATCAGTCCCTAACTTCTGATTTTCTCTCTTTGAGACCAGTCCCTTACTTCTGATCCTCTTTTTGACATTTGATCCTTAAATTTTAATTCTCATTTTAGAATAAGTCTCTAACTTCTGATTCTCTCTCTTCGAAATTGGTCCATAACTTCTTATCTTTTTTTTGAGATTTGATCCTTAAATTTCAATTCTCATTTCAGAATTTGTCCTTAACTTCTAATTTCCTCTCTTCGAGATCGATCCCTAACTTCCGATCCTCTTCTTGAGACTTTATCCTTAAATTTTAAATCTTATTTTGAAATCAGTCCCTAACTTCTGATTCCCTCATTTTGGAATCAGTATCTAAATTCTAATTCCCCCTATTCGAGGTCAGTCCCTAACTTCCAATCCTCTTCTTGAGATTTGATTCTTAAATTTTAATTCTCATTTCGTAATCAGTCCCTAACTTCTGATTCCATCACTTTCGGGTCGGTCCCTAACTCTTGTCTCTCTTTTGAGATTAATACTTAAATTTTGACTCTCACCTCAGATCAGTACCTAAATTATGGTTCCCTCCTTTCGAGGTTGGTACCTAAATATCGACCCTTCTTTTTGGGATTGATACCAAAATTTTAATTCCCATATTGGGGTCTGCACCTACATATTGATTCCCATCCTCTATAAACACCTGGAACTTGATAATTTAAAACCCACTCTCCAATCCCCAGCGAGAGATTCTACTCCTAGATTTTTATTAGGTATTCACTTGTCATATTCTCGAGCGAAAACAACTAGCACTTAAATTCTACACACCTTTTTAGGTTTGTTAACTTAGGAATCTGCGTTGCTTTTGTTGATCTCGTCAGTCATTGCCAATACGCGCAGTGTGTTTTGCCCAGCACACCACACTTATTAGGGGTTCGTTTGTTGACCTCACTTTTGGTTGAGGTTTAGTTTTTCCTCTTTAGTTTCCTAAGTTCTAGCCATAGGATTTTTCTGTTGACTATTCTTAGAAAACTAGAAAGGAACTCTCACCATTATAAATTATAAACTCCTCTTTGCTCAATTTGAAGTTTCACATATTGGTCCTAGCTTCTAGCTCTTAGTTGGTGGGGTTAGTATGAGGGATTTCAAGATGAGTCCCCATAAGACTGATTGACCTTAGGTTGACTTTGGGTGTTGTTCTGAAGCTTATTCATTCATTACACTCACTATCACCTATATTCACTCAAAATCCTAAAATCCAAAATTGTTGACTTTGACCCATTGATCTTTTAGGAGACTCATGTAGATGGTCCCCTAGACCCACTAGCTCTGGGCGAGGGTTTAGCTAAGACCAGTACATGGAGGACCCAAATGTGGATTCCATTGGTCCATAGCTCATACATGATGATTGACCCCTATTTTACCAAAAAAAATCCAACTTGGCCTTTTGCCCCTAAATCCACAAAAATTACCTAAACACCCCCAAATCCCAAATTTGGTCAAAAATCCCAATTTTGCCCAAAAGTACCAAAGTTTGTTTAAAAATCATTTTGAACCATTTCAAAATACCCAAATTACCCAAAACCATAAAAAAAAGTCCAAATTTACCAAAATACCCACAAAATTGCCAAAATTACAAAAACACCTTGGGCACCCCAAACTTTCCCAAAACATCCAAAATCTCTCCAAATGTAACCAAAATCAATTTGAACCCTTCAATTGAGCCCAATTTGGCCAATTTGACAATTTTGACCAAAACCCCCAAATTGCCTTTAAAGGACCAATTTTCCCAAATTCACCTTAAATGTCCATCAATTTCCCCCAATTTTAATCATAAACTCAAATTCACCCTTCAAATGACCCATGTAAACCAAATCCAAGCATAATTGGCCCATGCATTGAGCTCAATTTTGATATAGGCCTAATCTCACAAAAATGAACCCCGTAGCCTAATCAGTTTGCACCAATTTGAATCCTAAACACTTCCTAACACTCTTACACATTAAAATTGACCTTCAATTGGCCATGGAAAAGCCTCAATTTCACTTAATTTTAACCCAAGTTCAAAATCCCCAAATTTACCCTAAATTGGCTGTCCCCAAAATCCACTAAATTAAATGCCTTAATCCCAAAATTGGCACCCAATTTATGTTGAAAACTCTTCATGACAATCCTATAGACCATTTTAAATAATCAATTTGAACTTCACCCAACCTTAGCCCAATCTAGACCCAAGTTTAGTCCAACATGCCCAAATTGACCAAAATACCAAAATCTCTCAAACTTAGCTTCTAATTGGACTCAAAATCACTTCAATACTTCACCAAAAATCTTCATGACAATCATCCACACAATTTTAATCAATTAATTCGGCTTAAAGTCATAGCTAGACTAACCCAATCCCAACCTTTAGTCTTTTTGACCTAAATTGGACTCATGTGGCAAAATTGACTTAGTCATGCCTAAGCCACCAAATTGATGACACCACAACCACAAAGTACACTCTATTGACCAGGATAAACCCCCTTGGACCAGCCATGATGAGCTATAGACCATTGGATCCCTAAATTATTGGATTTATGCACATTTATGTGCCTTAACCAAAAATCTTCCCCATCTTCATATGTCATTGAAGGTTAATCATAATTAACACTCACACTGGCTCACCTGACCTCCTGGCCACCTTCCCTNATGGATTTATGCCCATTTATGTGCCTTAACCAAAAATTTTCCCCATATTCATATGTCATTGAAGGTTAATCATAATTAACACTCACACTGGCTCACCTGACCTCCTGGCCACCTTCCCTAGCCCTGCCGGCCGGCCTAGTGGCCGGAAAACACCAAAACTAAGATCCTCAAGCCAAAATTCAAACCCAAACTCACCCATCTAAGCTGACCAATTCTAATTGGCTTTAGCACTTCAAAACACTCCACCTAAGCACCATTTGCCATCCCTCAAGTTGCCATGACAGCCACCTTAGGCCATTTTTATTTAAAACTCACCTTCATGGCCAAGGAAGAAGAGCTAAAATTTGCTTAAGAAAACTGTACCAAATTGCTCTCAGAGACTCATCAAGGCCTCCTCAATTCAAGCCCAATATTTTCCCCCACTGATCCTCACTATGGAAGCTCAATTTTGAGCTCATATTTCTACCAAAACCAGGACAGAACTCCCCACAACTCCACTGCTCACTAAACTTCAATTACTTGTGCACACACCATCCACATAATGAAAGAAGTTGATTCCCCACAAAAGCCCTCTCTGAAATAGCCTCTAACCTAGCTCTAGACCAACACCTAAAATTGAGCTTGATCGAATTCATACCTAGACCATTCAACAGGGCACATGACTTCATCTAGAGGTTTGTTGGGACCAATCAAAACTACCACACCCATCTGATTGAGGCATCTCCTCTCAGACAAAGGTATTGAACTCCAACCTTAAATAGAGCTTGTTTCAACCCTCCATACGAATTTACTATATTTTATATTATATAAACCGTATAATTATTTTCATATTGAGTCGATGAACGTATAAAAAAACCCCATGCAATTTGGTTGAGTCTAGGCCAATATCTTAAGGTTTTAATGTGAACAACTCTTGAGTTTGGTCACCTGTGGATGATAATGGAGAGCCGTCCGATCGCGCATGTATTCAATGGACGGAGGAGATCATGTCAGAAAAATCCATGGAGCATAAAACATGGTTCATATGGAGGCTACGTCGCTAGCGGCATCAAATGGTGGAGCGACGTGTGGAGCCTTCGGAGCCGATGAGGATGAGTTGGTGTCGCATGGATAAGTAGAAAAATAGGGATTTCTGGATTATTTTAAATGCCCAAACTTCTAAAATTTATATTTTTCTCTAGAAAAATCATAAAAATAAAAGAAATATACCCTCTTACTCAGTGAATACAGGAGATTAATGTGAACTAAAAATAAAATCTTTTTTTCTCATTTCTTGATTTTTAATAAATTAAATAACCTCTGTGGTATTTTAATTCTCCATGGCTTCAAATATTTCACGATGGCTTGAAATTTTAAGGGTTTGTTCCTCATGACAAAGACCATGTCTTCTGATTTTTCTAATATTAAAGGGCATCTCTATATTTCTAACCTTATATTTCAAGCTAAGGTGACCATTTTGGCTTATTTTAATTATATAAATCCAAATATCACTTGAAAAATTATGAGAACAATTTTAGTAGGTTTCTTGTGGTTAGAGAAATCTAGGAAAAAATATTGTGATACTTTGAATCATTTTTTGAATTTATATACTTAGTTAAATGTAAATACCTTGTATTCATTTGTGTAAATTAAATACATATAAAAAATTAACAAAATCAACTCCACATTGTTTATAAAAATCATATCTACCCACTGTAAAAATTTGAAAATTATTTGGCTTGGTTTAAGCACTAATATGTATTTTCTAAGAAATCTTATATTTTTGTTCAAAGATAATTATAATAATTTAAATATAATTAGGAATATTATGTAAAGTAGTTTTTTGAGTTCCTTGTGATCAGAGACACTTAGGAAAAATAAAAAATTATTTTTGGAAAAATACTTGATTTTTTAGCCATATTTTGGATTTAAAATAATTAAGAATAATTAAAAATTGCAAAAATACAAAAATATTTTATAATGTGCCTAATTTTCCTCTAATCATGCGCCCCTAGTGCGTGTTATTTTTCTTCGTGTTTTATGTCAATTCAATTCCTCCGAGACGGTGCTAAGAACTTAACCTGACCCGTAATTATGCAGTAATTTAGCTTTCAAAAGGTGACCAAAAACATGTCCCAATTTATATTTAGCAGCTAATATATAAAATTCAATTATTATAAACTATAGTAAATAGTTGACACACTATGGGTTCTACACAAGTGCACGTATCGCTTCAAGTAATATAGGACTTTCTGATTAAGCCCCGAATATCGATCCCACGAGGAAGTGAGGAAAGATGTCCTTAGCCAAATTCTAGTCTACTACTATTAGTTTTTAGTTTTAAATGTTGATTAAAATGGTGTTTTATCTAGTAATTACTCCTAAATCTAAATGTTAAATGTAAGGATAGTAACTATTCCTAAATGTAAATATTAATTCTAAAGATAACCCTTTTTGGATGAGTTGGTTTGAAGAATTTTAAGACGTTAAAAACTACTATTCTTATGTACGAAATTAGATAATGTAAAGGAATCAAATACGTTAAATATTGTATGTAACAAATTGGAGTAATTTTAATTTTCTACCTTGATTTAGTGTTATAGAAAATCATTGGCTAATCTCATGTTTAGACCCTAAATCCCTGGTTAGGCTGGGAGGATACTGGCTCCCACTCCAGAGCTCCTACTTCCTTTTCTCTGAAGGCTAACTCTCGCTTTATTTCTTAAACACTAGGACCGACTTGGGGATTTTAGTTTGTCAACCTAAATTCTCCATTTCTACGCCCAACAATGTATACTTCCTTATTTAATTACACTTAATTCCATGAACAAAATAGTCCTTCATGGAATCAACTACGGTTCCACTTTGTTGAGATTTACACCACCCTCTTGGGTCTTAATGCAATTACAACAAATTTTAACACTACAACAGACCTTTCTTGTAATGTAAATGAAGTGCAAGTAAAAAACATCACATTTATAATTAAAACTTCTTCAAGCATGCATCCCAAAATCCTAAACATGAATCCTACTCATTGCAAAGAAAAGTAAAAGGAAGACAATGACATAATTTGATCATACCACTATTTCCAAATCAGAAGAAAGACTAAGAAAAACACATCACAAAGCACGAATAAAACATAACAAAAAACTTCACTTCATCAATGCAAATCTACTAAATAAGTGTTTACAAAATCATAAGATAATGATTAGCTTTTTCCTCTTTAAAGAAAGATAAAAATCTCTCCCACAAAGTCTCCCGCTGATCCATGCAATGCTAGAACATTCCCTTACATATTCTCTGAAAATCCTTTCATCAATCTCTCTAAAAAGGTAGAAATCTACAGTTCTACTCCTATTCTAAGATCTCTAAATACTTTCCTCATTTTTCCACTCACACACACAACTTTTTCTGACATAAAAGAACTCTATTATAGTGTAGAGATGAATTTCCCAAGAGATGCCTCATGCAACCTTCCAAAAAACGTACAAATACATTGATTCTTCTAGAAATTCGCCCAGCAACTCGTCTAAATAGTCTCGGGTGTTGTCGGCGCCCCCAACATTTTGGACGCTGTAGGTGCTGTTTTGGTGTCATTTTCTGCACTCTGGCGTCGTCGGCGCCCACACTGCGCAGCTCCATCATTTTGCTTTGTTTGGCTCTATTTCACCCGATTTCAATTGCATTGCGTTCGTAACAGTTAGACCTACAAAATAAGCATAAAATAAACTTTCCTTTAAAGTGTAATTTCATTCAAAAATGTTTGATAAGTGTAAAAGTGATTAAGCATAAAAAGATATATCAAAATGTGTCAGGACAAAATTTTCTTTCTTACTCATTTTTGCTCCAAATTGCACCATTTTTTCTTCATTCTTCCAATACTCCATTTCTTGTCACTGAAACCAAAATATGCAAAATACATTCCGTTAAAGTGTAATATCATTAAAAATTATTAAAATTGAGCGTAAAATTTATATGAAAAAGTAGTCATTTCTTAGGCGTATCAAAATCCTCCAAACTTAATTGTTACTTATCATCAAATAACACATTTATTGAATAAAAGTTATGAATATTGGTAGAGCGTTTAACTTCTAAATTTGTATAATTAAATTTACTAAATATAATAGCACAACTTAAGAAAAATTTTTAACAATTCAAGTTAAAACTAAAACTATCAGAACATCTAGTAGTCAAGTCTAAGATTTCTGATTCTCTATTCATTTCAAGAAGAATTGTAATTTGTCATATTAAAGTCACTTAGAATATCTATATGAAAAAGAACTTCATGAGAACTTTATTAGTAAGGATACTAATACACAAATATAAGTTTAAAAATTGTAATAAATCCTTCTTCCTCAAGTTGATTTTAAGTGAAATCAATTTTTGATTAGGCATCTTCTCATGCTTCTCCTCACATAGTTTTCCTTCCTTTTTCTTTTCTTTTTCTTTTTTTAGGATCATTTTTAATCCTTTATTCTTTTTTTTTTTCATTTTCATTTGAGGATTACTATATCTGGATAGCCTTTAATAATTTTGAACTTCACTATCCTCTTCTTAAAGTTAAAAACTTTTCACAATCCTTCACTTTATAAAGTCATATTAGCTTTAAAGATTTTTCATAAAGCCTCATTCTTTTCTTATTACTTGAAACTCTAAGATTCATAATACTTCAAAAATATAATTTCCTTACTTTAAATAGAAAAAACATAGTCTTATTCTTTCTTTCCAAATATCCTAACTCTAGAATTAACTTTCAATATTGAAAACTTTTACTCAAGTCTACTATATATTTAGAAACACAAATATAGTTATCCAAAGTTAGCCTTTAATACCAAAGGTCATGTTAAATAAAATTTTTAAGTATAGCTAATTGAAGACAAATAAAATTTAATTTTATTCTTTAAAGGAAATTTTTCTTCCCCCCAAACTTAAATTTTTAAATATTTTGCAATCAATTCCGTAAAATGTAGCAAGAAGAAAAAGTAAAAGTTGAATCTACTAACTACTACAGTAGCATATCAAATTCATATACATTCACAATCAGGATAGAATGATTGCTGGAGAAAGTAAATCTAGCCTAAAACATGCATGCAATAATACTAAACTAAAAGGAAGTATACTTAGCTTTAAAATCTATTTTTCTTCTTACCCCAAAATTTGATTTTTAACATGTATAGCATTTAGTGCAGAAAATATAAGTAGGAAGAAAAACAGTTTAGAAACTCTATCTATCACAAATGTCTATAAAAAATCTCTACAATTATTTATCAGGATGAAAAACATGTATTAGAAAGTAAATCTAAACTAAACATGCTAGAATGAAATTAATTAAATAAAATTCTAACTAGCATAACAGGTATCAGCATAGTAATATAAAAATGTTCCTCAAGTCCTATATATTATTGTAACAGAAACACAAACACACATAATAAATGAGGTCAATTCTTCCTTTAACTCATCACATCTCACTGACTTACTTCCAATTTTTAACGAAATCACTACAAAAATATATTTTGGGCACTTATAAATGATTTTATAGATTTTAATCTCAAAGATAAGATTATCCCTGATATATTGGTTCTCGAGCACCAGCACCAGGCATCACCATATCCCAATAATTAAGTACCTCTAGCAGTTATAAAGATAGTGTAAATGAATCCACATGTTACTCATTAAATAGGTTAGCTACTCCTACTAAATGAAAATAAGGTCGAAGAAAGGAAGTAACAAAATTGAGATGAAATTGTCACTGATAAATTCATAATGTCTTTTCTAAAACTCAAGTCCGGGTTAGACGCGAGTTGTAGTGGAATCGTCAAGCCAACTACTACAAGAGAACATACAATTCTAACCATAATAAGAAGTTAAGGAATCATCTCCCTCATGACAAAGACAAAGGTCAAATCAAAGCCCTAGCAATCTAAACATCCACCAATCATCAATCAAAATGATCAATCCACATTAAAGAAAACACAATACAACACTAACAATTATGACTCTTAAGCATACTAAATCAAACCACACTGATAACTATGGGTTGCCTCTCATAAACCGCTTGGTCTAACGTTGCTAGCCTGATAAATGATTCCACCTGGATCAAAATTCCAATTAAGTAATCCTTGATCAGTTGCCGAACCTTTTCCAGATGTAGAGATTCTTACAAAGTCCTCAAATTTAAATTTTTCTTTCAGCTCTTCCTCTTCAAATTGATTCATATCCTTGTTCCTCATATTTTTTTCTAGATCCAATATTTTCTAGTGGTTTTCTCAATTTTATATTAATATCATCCTTAAATTTTATAATAAATGGATCTTTATAAGATACTTCATGATCTCCCAAATTTTGGATCTGATTCTGTCTAGAAAATTCTGATTCTGGATCAAATTCTTCAAGGTTACTCTTGTCTTTCAATTCTTCCCCTTGGTACTGAGTAAATGGTATAGTGGCCTTTTTATATTTATCTTAGTTGAGGAAATAGGTTTTTATCATTCAGTAGGAACTTTTTTCATTGGTCTTTCAATATCCTTATTCTCATTTCAAATCTCAATGTTCTTTTAAAGCATATCCTCAAATTCTCTTTTAAATATTTGTTTGATAAATTTAAATTGCTCATCATTCATCTGCTTAGGGTTCATCTTAGAATCACTAAGTAGAATCTCTAGGGCATAACTGTTAATTGCATTAATAATCTATCCCAACATCAAAATCTCATTCATTTTATTTGTATACCATAGAATATTCCATTCAGTGACTTTAAATAACTCTTTCATAGGAGATCTTTTACTGATTTCATCATTCAATTTAGGTTCATCTTGTGATTGAGTCAAATATGAAGATATAAAGACTGGTGGTGTAGATGAATTCTCTAAATAGGTAGGCTTTAAAATTGTGTGGGGTATATTAATTTTAAGTTCATGAGATTTTTCAACAGATGGAATTAAAAGTTTACTATTTTCGGTAACATCCATCATTTTACACCTCTCCTGAGCACACATACAGTCTTCTTTAAACAACATTTTAGACTCATCATGAAAGTCCATTTCTATCTCATCTATTAACTTACTCTCAAAACTTTTTTGGAAATGGTCTTTATATAGATAATCAATTTTATTCATCCAAAAATAATCATTATCTTTTCTCTCAGCTGGATACTTCATAGTCTTTAACACATCAAAAGTGGTTTCACGGTCATTAATATTCATGGTCAACTTTCCTTTTTGCACATCTATCATAGCTTGTCCAGTAACAAGAAAAGGTCTTCCCAAAATAATGGGATATTCTTTATCTTCTTCCATATCCTATACAATAAAGTTCATAAGAAAGATAAGTTTATCTATTTTAACAAGCACAACTTCTATAACCCCTTTTAGATAAATGATAGATCGATAAGCTATCTGAAGGGTTATAGTAGTGGGAGAAATATCGGCTAAACCTAACCTTTTAAATATAGATAAAGGCATCACATTAATGCTCGATCCTAAATCACATAAAGATTTTCCACTTAATCTTTCTCCAAATACACAAGGAATTGTTATGTTAGAAAGATATTTACGTTTCTTAGGAAGCTTTTTCTGAAATATAGCGCTGCACTCCTCACTTAATGAAACTATCTCGTATTCCCCAGATTTCCTTTTCTTATTTAATATCTCCTTCATAAACTTTGCGTAACTTGGCATCTATTTCAAGGCTTCAATGAAAGAAATATTTATCATTAACTTTTTAAGTACATCCACGAACTTTGAAAATTGTTTATCCAACTCATGCTGTCAAGTCTTTGAGGAAATGGAGGTGTGGTCTTTCTAAATTTATTTTAGTTGGAGATAATAATTTTTTCAAATCCTTAGAAACATGTTCTTAGGGTCTTTTATTTTTTCTTATTTCTCTCACAACTCCTTTCTCTTTTCTGACCACATCCTTTATCTCTCTTCCACTTCTTAATTGGACAGCTTCTATTTGCTCATTGTTGTTCTCTTTAGGGTTGATCTCAGTGTTGCTACAAAATGTTTCTGGAGGTATATTGCTAAGTGAATTAGCAATTTATCCCAGTTGATTCTCTATGTTTAAATCGCAGCATTTTGACTTTACAACTGATTTCCCATTTGCAATACCACATTTTCTTATCATCAAATTGTCGATCATTGTTAGAGTATGGTGGATATGAAGGTCTATAGTTTGTGTTCCCCTAATTATTCCAACTTCAATTATGATTTGCATGAATATTTTCCCATTATTGGTTTCCATCCCAAATAGTGTGATTCCAGTTAAAATTAGGATGGTTCTTCCAACCTGGGTTGTAAAAGTTAGAATACGAGTTGTTTATGGTATTTAAAGTTTCATATGATAAGTTAGAATCAATCATAAGCCCTAATGAACTTTTCTCCCTTACTGGAGTAAATTAAGGCTAGTTCATTCCAAATTGGTCCAACTTCCTTGATATTGCAGCAACCTGAGATGCAAGAATTGCAATCACATCAGTATCATGAACACTGGCTACATTTTTAGGATTTACCCTTATAGAGGACCATTGATTTTCATTTGTAGCCATTTCTTCAATTAACACATATGCCTTATTAAATGGTTTTGACATTAATGATCCTCCAGCGGCAGCGTTAATTGTGAAAACCTAAGGGATTCTACTAACCTATTGTAAACAGATTGGATGATTAAGCAATTGGGCAGAGCATGGTGTGGACACTTTCTTAGGAGGTTCTTAAATCTTTCTCAGGCTTCGTATATTGATTCCCCTTCATACTGACAAAATGAGATAATATTGTTTCTAAGTTTAGTAGTCCTTGAAGGTGGATAATACTTAGCTAGGAATTTTTGAGTTAACTCCTCCCAATTTTTAATAGAGCCAGGTGCTAATGAGTATAACCACATTTTAGCCTTATCCCTTACTGAGAAAGGAAAAAGTTTTAGTCTAACAACATCATCTGACATGCCATTATAACGAAATGTAGCACAAATTTCTAAAAAACTTGATAAGTGTAAATAGGGATCCTCCTCCCCCAAACTGATTGTTCTGCACCAGTTGGATAATATCTGGATTTATTTCAAATGAGTCAGCTTCTATGACAGAGGTTTGTATACTTAAGTGAATTTCATCTGTCGTAGGATTGATATAATCCCTCAAAGGTTTATGATGATTTTCCAATTTATTGTTAATGTTTTCCATTTCCATTTCTAGTTCTTCAAGTCCTTTACATTTTTTTATTTTTTTCTTTTTTTCTAACAAATGATCATAAGGCGCAAGTGCTGCAGATCCTTTACTTTGTATACTCAACACAATAAACAATACATTAACAATTAAACAATTAAAATGAAAGATATATTCAACAAAATAAAACATTTTCACAAACACATTATTTTTGACATAAACAAATTTTTCATAACACTTTTTCACACAAAAAATACTTTTCACACCAAAATAGTTCTTACGACACTATATTTTTCCAAGTTTAAGCCTAATTACTTCAACTAAAATTGTCCTAAAGTTCTTATCAAAGCTTCCCAGACAACGACGCCAAAAACTTGATGCACCCCTAGTGCGTGTTATTTTTCTGTGTGTTTTATGTCAATTCAATTCCATTGAGACGGTGCCAAGAACTTGACCCAATTTATATTTAGCAGCTAATATACAAATTTTAGATATTATAAAATATAGTAATTAGTTCATACACTATGAGCTCTATGCAAGTGTACGTATCACTTCAAGTAATATAGGACTTTCTGATTAAGCCCCGAATATTGATCTCACGAGGAAGCGGGGAAAGATGTCCTTAATAAAATTCTAGTCTACTAGTATTAATCCTTAGTTTAGAATGTCGATTAAAATTGTATTTTATCTAGCAAGTACTCCTAAATGCGAATGTTAAATGTAAGGATAATAATAATTCCTAAATGTAAATATTAATTCTAAAGATAAACCCTTTTTCGATGAGTTGGTTTGGAGAATTTTAAGATGCTAAAAACTACTGCTCTTACGTAGTGAAATGGATAATGTAAAGGAATGAGATACATTAAATATTGTATACAAAAAATAGGAGCAATTTTAATTCTCTACCCAAATTCAGTATTACAGAAAATCATTAGCTAAATTCAGGTTTAGTCCCTAAATCCGTGGTTAGGCTGGGAGGATACTGACTCTCACTCCAGAGCTCCCACTTCCCTTCCTCTGAATGCCAACACTCACTTTAGTTCTTAAACACTATGACCGACTTGGGGATTTTAGTCTATCACCTTAAAATCTCCAATTCTACGCCCAACAATGTATATTTTCTTATTTATTTGCACTTAATTCCATGAACAAAATACTCCTTCATGGAATCAAATGTGGTTCCACTTTGTTGAGAATTATTCCGCCCTCACGGGTCTTAATACAATTACAATGAAATTTAACACTACAACAGACCTTTATTGTAATGTAAATGAAGTGCAAGTAAAAACTATCACATTTATAATTAAAATTTCTTCTAGCATGCATCCCAAAATCCTAAACATGAATCTTACTCATTGCAAAAGAAAAGTAAAATGAAAACAATAACATAATTCTCCCATACCACTATTTCCTAATCAGAAGAAAAAGTAAGAAAAATACATCACAAAACGCAAAGAAAACACAACGGAAAACTTCACTTCATCAAAGCAAATCCACTGTATAAGTGTTTACAAAATCATAAAATAATTAAAAACACAATACTTTGTTTTTTTCCCTCGAAAGAAAGATGAAAATATCTCCCTTAAAGTCTCCCACTGATCCATGCAATGCTAGAACATTCCCTTACATATTCTCTCAAAATCCCCACACCAATCTCTCCTGAAAGGTAGAAATCTACATTTCTACTCCTATTCTAAGATCTCTAAACATTCTCCTCATTTTTCCACTCACACACACCACTTTTTCTGACATAAAAGCACTCTATTATAGTGTAGGGACGAATTTCCCAAGAGATGCCTCATGCAACCTTCCACAAAGCATCCAAATACATTAAATCTTATAGAAATTCACCCAACAACTCATCCAAACCATCTTGGACGCTGCCAGTGCCATTTTGGGAGCTGTAGGTACCGTTTTGGCTTTTTTTCTGCACTTTGGCACTGTCGGCGCCGGTTCTGGCGTCATCGGAGCCCACCCTGCGCAGCTACACCATTTTGCTTCATATGACTTCATTTTAGCTCCTTTTTTCCCCATTTCAGTTGTGTTGCATTCCTAACAGATAGACCAACAAAAAAAAAATAAAAATAATCTTGTTTTAAAGAGTAACCTTATTAAGCATAGAAAGACATCGAAATGTGCCAAGGCAGAATTTTCTTTCTTGCTCATTTTTGCTCCAAATTGCACCGTTTTTGCTTCTTTCTTCTCCAAAACTCCATTTCTTTTCCCTAAAACCAAAAATATGCATAATACCTTCCTTTAAAGTGTAATATCATTAAATATTATTAAAATTGAAAGAATGATAGAGGGAGAAAAAGCAAAAGGGTTATGTTGGGGAAAAGGCAGATAGTCGAAGGGAGGAGGGAGAGAGAGGGAGAGCATGCAAGAGTGTGAGATGGAGAGCAAGTGATTGATAGATTGATGGAAAGAGAAAAAGTTAAGTGTAGTAGAGAGAGTGAGCAAGAGAGGTAAAGAAAGGGAGAGATCAGGATGGATAGAGAGAGAAAAGTTTGATAGTATGTGTGTGTGTGAGAGAGAGAGTATGACAAAGCTTGTGTGAGAGAAGAGAGAGAAAAAGAGATAACCAAGAGATTAGATAAGTAAGAGATAGAGAGAACAAGAGAAGGGAGAGGGGGTGAGAGGGAAGGAGGGGAAGAGAGTGAGAGAGAAAATAAAAGAGAGGGGGGAGGGAAGCTGGGGGACAACAGTGGAGCGAGAAATAAGGCAAGAAAAAGGGAAAGATAATGAGATGATTGAAAGAGGGTTGGTAAAGTTCAAGAATGTATGTGGTAGAGAGAGAGTTTGTGAGATATTTCAAGAATAAGATAGCGTGACAAAGTTAGAGGGGAGAGAGGGATATACATTAAGAGAATAACATAAAGATAGAAGGAGAGAAAGAGAAGTACGAGTGAAAAAGCAAAAGAGGGAGGCAGAGAGAGTGATAATGAGATAAGGAGAGAGAGGCTGACGGATGGAGAGACAAAGGGAGATAAAAAAGAGCCAAAAAAGAGAGGTAAGTGTGATAAATAGGGAAGAGAAAGAGCGGGATGGATGGATAGAGAGAGTGAAAAAATAGAGTGGTGAGGGAGAAGCGAGAGGAGGAGAAAGAGCAAGAGAGTGATAAAGGGAGATATAAATAGTGTAAGAGCAAGGGAGAGAGATTGAGATATAGAGAAAGAGAGAGAGAAGACAGTGTGAGAAAGAGAGAAGAAAAGGGTGTCTAAGATGGAGTGATTATAAGAGAGAGAGAGATAGATAGATAGAGATGAGACAAGAAAGAGAGAGAAGAGTGAAAGAAAAAGAGATGAAAAAAGAAAGAGGGAGTAAGATAAATTTTGAGGGAGAAAATAGTATAGTAAGAGGTAGAGTGGGAGCGAGAGAGAGAGTGAGGGGCAAAGAGTGAGCTAGAGAGAGATAGAAAGCAAGCAATAAAGAGAAGAGAGGGAGAGAAGAGAGTGTGAAAGAGATAGAGGGGAGGATGAAAGTAAGTGTGAGTAAAAGAGCAATAGAGGTGGCAAACAAGGTAGGAGAGAGAAACTAAAATAGAAATAGGGGAAAAAGAGAGGACAAGATAGTGGGAGTGGGAGTATGAGAGAGAGGGGGGAGAGATAACAAGGAGGTGTGAGAGAAAGCTGGGAAGAGGGAAATAGAGAGGTGAGAGAGAGGAAAAGGGAAAGAGAGAGAAGTGTGAAATAAGAAGTGCGCAAAAAAGAAAGTGGAAGTAAGATGAATATGGAGGGCAGAAGAGAGAAGTAAGAGGTAGAGTGGGAGCAAGATAGAAGGGGAAAGAGCAAGCTAGAGAGATAGAGATCAAGCAGAGTGATATGTGAGACAAAAATAGAGGGAAAGTGGGAGGGAGTGAGAATGAAAGTGAAATTGAAGAGCTATAAAAAGAGTAAGAGGGAAATAAAAGGAGAAGGGAATTGGGAAAGGGAGAACAAGGGAGAGCGAGAAAGGGAATGAATGTGTGAAAGATAAGGAGAGAGAGAGAGAGCATGGGGGAAGGTGGGAGAAGCAGAGTAAGGTGTGTGAGAGAAAGTGAAAAATAATGAGAGATAGATGAGAGTAGAGATAAAGAAAGTGTTTAAGAGATAGGAGATATATTGAGAGAAAGAAGAGAGCAATATAGGGAGAATAATAATAGAACATAGAGTGAGACAAAGATTAAGAGAGGGAATGGGTAAAAAGTGAGACACAGAGGGAGTGGGCGAGAATGATTGAAGAGGGAGAGAAAGGAAGTTTGAGTGGGAGTGGAAGAGAGAGTGTAAGAGAGAAATAGAGAGAGAATGGAGAGTGAGGGAAGATAAAGTAAGAGTGATTCAGTGAACAAGAAAAAGACAGAGAAAGAGCAATAAAATGAGTAGAGATAGAAATATTGAGAACGAGAGAGACAGAAAGAAAGCAACAAAAAAGAAATTTAGAGAGAAAGCAAGATTAAGACAGTGATTCAGAGAACAAAATGTGAGAAAGAGAGAGGGAGGGAGGGAGTATGTGTGAGAGTAGTAATGAGGAGATGAGAGAGAGAGAGAGAGAGTGATAAATAAATACATATAAGAAAGAGTGAGGGAGGGGAGAAGATGTGAGATGTAGTGCAAGAAAACACATGAGAGAAAAGGTTAGAGGGATAGAAAGAGTAAGAGATGAGAGAAACAGAAGAGAGAGAAAGTGATAGAGAGGGAGAGGGTGGTAGTGAGAGTGATTAAAAAGAGAGATAGATTTTACTGTGAGAGGGACTAAAGGGAGATAGAAGAGAAAGAGAGAGTGAGAGTGAGGGAGAATATGAGGAAAAAAAAGAAAATGAGATAGATAAATAGAAAGAGAGAAAGATGGATAGGAGAGAATTGAGCGATATAGGGAGTTATAGAAAGAGAGAAATAGTGTTTATGTGATGTGAGTGAGAGAAAAAGAGATAGAGAGGGAAGTAAGAGAGTGAGATGGAGAGGGAGGGAGTTAGAGAGGGAGGGCGAGGAAGAACGAGGGAGAGAGAGTAAGAGAAATAAAGAAGGATATAGAAAAAAAGAGAGATGAAGAGAGGGAGAATGAAATTGAGAGAAGAGAGAACAATATAAGAGGGTGTGAAAGAGAGAGGGAGAGAGTAATGAAGAGAGAGATGAAAAGAGCTGGAGAGTAGGAGGAAAAAAAAGAGAATAAGATAGATAAATAGAGAGAGAGGAAGATGGATAGAAGAAAGGTAAAGCGAGAGAGGGATTTATAGAGAGAAAAATAGTGTTTGTGTGATGTGAGTGAGAGGAGAAGATAGAGAGGGAAGTGAGAGAGATATAGAGGGAGGGAGGGAGGGGAAGAGAGAAATAGAGAATGAGAGAGTGAGGAAAGAGAGAAAGAGAAAGAAATAGAGAGAGGGATAAAGAGAATATGTGTGAAGTTTGAGAGAAAGTAAGAAACAATGAGTGAGAGTAGATAGGGAGAGATAGAAGTCGGGGGCCATAGAAGAGAGAGGGAGTGAGAAAGTGTGTGTGGAATAACATGAGATAGAGAGTAAGTTAACAACAACAAAAGAGAGCAACAAAAGAAAGAGCAATAAGAGAGAGCAACAAAAGTTAGAGCAAGGAGATAGAAGTGCAAGAGAGCAAGAAAGCGAGATAGAACAAAGAGTGAGAGGGTGAGGAAAAAGGGAGAGATTGAGAATGAGAGAGATAAAAGGTTGGTGTGAGAGAGATCCAAGAGAAAGAGAGAGATAAATAGAGAGTGAATATTAAGTGAACAATATAGAGTGAGTGAGAAAGAGAGGGAGGTAAAGCAAGAGAATGTGTGAGTGAGAGACAGAGCGAGATGGAGAAATAGAGAGGGAGGTAGAGGGATGAAGGGAGAAAGAGAGAGATCGAGTGAGTGTGTGTGTGAGAGATAGAGAGAAAGGGAGAAAAAGTAAGCAAGATATAGTGGGGATACGAGAAAGAGTGAGAGGAGAGCGAAGAGAAAGCTTTAAGAGAGAGAGCAGGAATGAGAATAGAGAAAGTGAGAGAGCAAGAGCGAGTGAAATTGAAGATATATGAAAAGGAATTGAGGGATGGAGAGAAAGAATGAGAGAGAGAACTGAGAGTGAGGGATGGGGGAATAGAGAGACGGTGCGATGAGAGAGAATGTGAAAAGGGAGAGGAAGAGAGTGAAAGAGAGAGTGCTGGATAGATGGATAGAAAGAATGAAATGTGCAAGAGAAGTAAGACAGAGAAACAAAAGAGAGTGAGAGATAGAGAAATTTAACATAAAGCCAATTTGAAGAGACAGGGAGCGAGACGGAGAGAAATATAGATTGAAAATGTGAGGCAGGGAGCTTGACAGAGAGAAAGGGAAAGATATAATGAGAGAAATATAGAGAGAAAATAAAGTGAAGGAAGAGAAAGAAAAAGCGGGAAAGAGAGAGAATGATAGAGAGTGCGAGAGAGAGATAGAGAATGAATAAAGGAGGGAGGAATGGAGGGAGTATGTGTAATAGAGGGAAAGTGAGTGAGTGTGAAAGAGAGAGGGAGGGACTAAGATAGAGAGAGCAAGAGAGTGGGAGAGAGCGTAATAGGGAGGGTGAGAGAGAGAGAACAAGAGGGAGGAAGGGAGTGAGAGAGAGTTTGTGTGAGATAATGAGTAAAAGAGAGGGATGGGGGGAAGAGAGAGAAGGGTGAAAGGGTGAGAAAGATGTATAGAGAGATCATGGGAGAGAAGGTGTGTGTGTAGAAAAAAAGAGAGAGTGAGAGTGAGAGAGAGAGGATAAGAGAGAGAGGGTGAGAGTGAGAGTGAGAGAGAGGATAAGAGAGAGAGGGTGAGAGTGAGATTGAGAGAGAGGATAAGAGTAAACTAGAGAGAGAGTGAGGTAGTGAGACAGTAGAGAGGGGGAAAGAGAGAGGGAAAAAGAGAGGAGTGAGAAAGAGGTAGAAAGAGTGGGAGAGAGAGAGAGAGTGAGGAAGGGGGAAAGGAGAGAGAAGAGAGGAGAAAGATGAGTAAGGAAGAGAGAATTAGCAAGAGAGAAAGAAAGAGTGAGGGAGGGAGAGACAAACAAATAATTCATAACAGATAGAATGAAGAGATAGAATGAGAGAAAGAAGGGAGAGAGTCAAAGTAGGTGAGAGATGAGGGAGTGTGTGTGAGAGATGAGAGAGAACAAGAGTGAGTGAAAGAGAAAAAGTGAGGAGAGTTAGAGAGAGGGAAGGGACAAAGATGAAAAGAGAGTGAAAGAGAGAGAAAGTAAAAAGGGAGGTATCTGGAAAGAGGAAGATAATGATAGCAAGAGGAAGGTAGAGAGATAAGAGAGCAAGAAAGAGGTAGAGAGAACTATGAGAGAGATAGTAAGAGAGAGATTAACCGAAGGAGAGAGAGGGAGAGGAATAGAGAGGGAGAGATAGATAGTCGGTACATAGAGCACAAGAGAAATAGAGTACGAGAGAGTGAGAGAGAAAGAAAGAGAGAGAAAAGAGAGGGGAAGGGGAGAGAGAGAGGGAGAGAGAAAGAAAGAGAAGGATGGATAAAGAAATAAAGCGATAGAGAAAGAGAGAAAGTTGAGATAGCGAGATGGAGGAAGGATGGAATAATAAATAAAGAGTATAAATCAATATGAGTGGAAGGGGGGGAGAAGAGTGAGAGTAGGGGAGAAATGGAGAAAGGGAGACAAGAAGGTAGGGAAGAGAAAATGAAAGAGAGGGGAGGAAGGGAGAGAAGGAGACAGGAAGGCAGGGAAGAGAAAATGAAAGAGAGGTAGAGATGGAGAGAGTAGAAGGGACAGATCAAGAGCAATAAAGATAGAGGGTGCGAGAGAGAAAGAGAAAGAGAGTTAGAGATGGAGAGAGAAGAGGGGAAGAGAAAGAGTGTAAGAGAAATGAGAGTGAAAGACAGAGAAAGATGAAGAGAAAATAGCAAGATTGAAAGAGGGCGAGGTAGAGAGATAGTAATGGAGCTACAGACAATGATGGAAGCAAGATGAACAAAAATAATGGAGGGCGAGGAAGAAGCAAATTGAGATAAAAAAAGAGAGAAGCAGGGAGGGAGAGATATAAGTCTCCCCTATGTACCTCGCTCTTCTTTCTCCTTATCACCTACTCTTCTTTCCTTAAGAAAGAGGAGAGAGGGAGAGAATAAAAGAGAGTTTGGCAGGGAGGAGGGGGAGAGAGTGTGTGCGAGAGAATAAGGAAGGTAGAGAAAGTTTGTGAGAGTGCAGGGAAGAGAGTAAGATAGGGAGAACTAGAGAAAAAAACATAGAGGGAAGAAGGAGCAAGAGGAAGAGAGTAAGTGTGAGGAAGAGAGAGAAAGAGATAGAGCGGGAGGAAGAGAGTAAGTGTGAGTAAAATTAAGGAGTGAGAGAGGCAGCAAAAAATCGGGAGAGAATAAGATAGAAATAGAGAAAAATAGAGGATGGTAGTGGGAGCGAGAGTAGGAGAGAGAGGGAGAGAGATATAACAAGGAGGTGTGAGAGAAAGCTACGAAGAGGCATAGAGAAAGATGAGAGAGAAGGAAAAGAAAAGAGAAATTATGGGAGGGAGGTAGGGATTCTTGCTCTCGCTCATCATTCTCACACACTTTCTCGCTCTATCCCATAGTCCCTCCCTCTCCAACCTTTATTCCAAACTCCCACTCTGTACATCCCCTTATTGCACTCTCACTTTCTCTTTTCTCCTTCATGTTCTTTCTCCCCTTCTACCCTCTCCACTTCCTTCTTCCCTTGTTCTCTATCTCTCTCTCTGCTATTCTCCCTCAGTTCTCAGTTTCTCCATCTTTAATTCCCTCTTTACCTTCATCTCTCACACACTCTTTGGCTCTCTCTTTCACCCTCTCTCATCAAACCCTTATCACACCCTCTCTCTAACTCCCCTTATGAACCCTCCCCTAATCTCTTTCCATCTCTCTCTCATGTTTCCTTCCCTCGTTGAACGCTCTTTCTATCATTCTATCTCCATTTCTCTCTTCCACACTCTCTCTCCCTCTCTCCTACTCTATCTTACACACACTCTCTCATACATTTTCTTGCTCTCCCTCCCTCTCTCCTTCTTACTCACTCTCTCATCCTTGTTTCACTCCCTCTAACTCTTATACCTAATACACTCCCTCCCTCTCTTTGTCTTTCTCACTTCTCCCTCTCTTAGATTCTCTCAATATATTTTGTAAATCTCTTTCTCAATCTCTCGCTTTCTCTTCTCTCTCTTTATTAAATTATTCTCTTACGCTCTTCTATGTTGTTATCTATTCTATCTCTTAGCTAACTTTTTCTCTCAAACTCTCTCTCTCTCCCTCCCTTTCTCTCTTCTCTCCAACTCTCTTTTCTCTTATCTTTGTTCTTAATTTCTCTCACACTTGACTCTCTCTCCCTTCCTAACTCTTACTCTATTTATCATACCCTTATTCTCACTCTCTTCCCCCCTCGCTCTCTTATATTTTTATTGCTTTTGATCTCTCACTTATATCCTCTTCCTTCTTCCCCACTCTCTCTATCCCTGGCTCCCTCTCCCCACCCTCACTCCTAATCTATAACTTTCTTTTTCCTCCGTTTTGATGCTTTCCTTGCTTATATCCTCTTCTCTCTCTTTCTCTAACTCTCTCTCCCTCGCTTTTGTCCTCTCTCACACACAATCTATTGCTCACTTTGTCCTTGCTCTCTCCCTTCCTCTCTCAATAGCTCTTTATCTACCCACTCTTTATCTGGCTCTCTCTCTTTCTCTCCCTCTCTTTGTCTTATTGTCTCTGATCTCTTTTTCTCCCTTGAACACTCTCATTTTTTCTCTCATTCAATCTCTCACACTATTTTCCATTTATTTATCTTTCTCTGACTTCTTTTTCACTATTTCTCACTCTCATTCTTGCTTCTGCTCCCTCTCACTCACTTCTCCCCTATATCCTGTCCTTTTCCCTCTCTTATCTCCCTCATTGTATTTCCCTCTCCCTCCCTTGCAATCTTCCTCTCCGCTTGTAATCTATATATCTTACTCTCTCTCTCTCTATCTCTCACCCTTTTCTCTTGATCACTCTCCTTGCCTCTAATGTATGAGCACTCTAATGCTCTCTCTCTCTCTCCCTTCCTCTTTCATACTCTCAACATTTCTCTCATTCTCTCATGCCCTCAGCCTCACTCTCTTAATCCCCATCTCTTCATCTATTCCTCTCTCCCCCTCCATCTCTATGTTTATCCACCTCTCTGTCCTCTCCCTCTTTCTTCTGTCTTTCTACCCCTTCTTCTTGCTATCTTCTACTCTCTCCATCTCAATATTTATATCTCTCACTCTCAGTTAATCTCTCTCACTCTCTCCATTTCTCTCACTCTCTCTTTTTTCCCTCTCTCATTCACTCTCTCTTGCTCTCTCTCACTCCCTCCATTCCTCCCTCATTCCCTCCCTCCCTCCCTCTTCTCTCTCTTCACCTCTCACCCTCACTAACTCTCTCATTCTTATATTTCTCTCCCCCATCATTATCACCCCTCAGCCCTCTCTCATTCTCTCTCACTTTTTTTTCTCTCATACTCTCTTATCTCACACTATTTTCTCTCTACTTCCCTCACTCCCTACTTCTATCTTACTCTCTCTCCCTCTTATTATAGCTCTTATACTCTCTCTTTCACACCCACCATCCCTACTTTATTCCCTCTCTCACCCTCCTCTCTTCTTTCCTCACTCTCTTTCCACTCTTCTCTCTTCTCTCTTCCCTTACTCTCTCTATTTTTCTCTCACTCTTTCCCTCTCTTTCTCTCTCTCTCTATCTCTCTTATCTATCACTCGCTCTTGATCTCTCCCTCCTATTCTGTCGCTTGCTCTCACTCCCTCACTTACTCTCACTCTTTCGCTCTCCTCTTCTCCCTCCCTCTTTTTCCCCTCTCTCTCCTCTCTCTTGCTCTCTCTAACTCGCTCTATCCCACCTTCTCTCCCTATACCTCTAACCATTCCCACTCTCTCCACCCCTTCTCTCTCCCTCCCTCTCTCCCTTTATCTCTAACCATCCCTCTCACTCTCCACCCCTTCTCTGAACCTCTCTCTCTCCCCATCTTGCTCTCACTCACTCTGTCTTTCTTCTCTCTCTCTCTTTCCCCCTTTCTTCTCTCTCTCTCTTTCCCCCTCACTTCCATTGTATTTCTCTCATTGCTTTATTTTTCTATTTTTCTCTCCCTCACTCCTCTTTCCTCTCTCTTCTCTCTCTCTACTCTCTCTCTTTTTTACTCTATTAGTACTCTCTCATTTTCCTACTCTCCATCCCTCCCACACTCTCACTCTCTTCTCTCTTTCTCCTCCCTCTGTCTCTTCTCTCTATCTTTTCTCTATATTTTCTCTCTCTCTTTCCTCACTTTTTATTATCTCTCCCTCTCTTCCTCTCTCACTCCATCTCTTTTACACACACTCTCCTTCTCCCTTGTCTTTTCGCTCTCTCCTTCTCTCTCATTCTCACATTCCTTTCTGCTTTCTCTTTTTCTTTGACTCTCTTCTTCAATACTATATGTCCTTCATCCTTTCTCTCTCACTCACATTTTCTCTCTCACTCTTTGTCTTACTCTTGCTCTCTCACTTATCTCTTTCACTCTTTTAGCACTCTCTCCCTCTCTTCTATATATACTTCTCTTCCTCCCCTCATTATCTTGCTCTTCTTCACTCTCTCTCACTCATTCTTTTTTGTTATATCTTCCATCACTCTAACTTCTCTCCATATTTTTTTCTCACCCTATTTCTCTCTTTCAGTCCCTCTCTCTTTTCAATCTCTCTCACTTTTTCCTTCTATCCATCTCTTTCTTAATCTCTTCCTCTCTCACTCACTCTTTCACTCTGTGCTCCAAATCTCTTTCTCATATCTTTCTCATCTCTTGCTCTCTCTCTTCACCTCTCTTCTCTTGTTCATGCCCTCTTCTCTCTCTTCACTCACCTATTCTCTTCCTCTATCCCCGACACATGCAAACTTATCTCTCTCTCTCTCTCCTCTCTTATCTTTATCTCTTTCTTCCACTCTCCCATCCTCCCTCTCCCTATCTTGCTCTCCATCTCCTTCACTCTCCCCTCTCTCTCTATAACTCATTATTTTGGTCTCCTTCCCCGCTCTTTCAATGACTCATTTTCTTGCCCTCCCTATATCTTGCAAACTTTGTTGCTCTATCTCTCTTAACTCTGTCTTCTAAGTATTTCACACACTTTCTCTCACTTCAATTTCCCTCCCTCAATCTCTCTTTTTCATCCTCTCTATGTCTCTCTCGCTCTTTATTTCATCTCTCTTTTTTCTTTTGTTGCTCTCTCTCTCTCTTGCACTCTCTTTTGTCAATCTTTGTTCTCATTTTTACTCTCTATTTCTCTCGTTCTATCCATCACTCTCTCCATCGCTCTCCCTCTCTATTTTTCTCTTTCAATCTCTTTCTCAATGCAACACTCTTTCTCAACCTATTTTCTCTCATTTTTTCTCACTTTCACTCATACCTCTCTCTTGCTCCATCCCTTCCTCCCTCCTTTTACTCTGTCCCTTACTCTCTCTCCCTTTCTCTTTTTCCCGCTCCCCGTCTCTCCCAATTTTACACTCTCACTTGCTTCATATCTTTAGCTCTCTCTTTCCTTACTCTCCTTTCTCTCTATTGCTCTCTTGCTCACCATCTTTGATTCTTTTTAACTCCATCTCCAAAATTTTACCGATACTCCCTTCCTCTCTCTATCACACTCAATGTTCTCTCTCTCTCGCACTCTCTATCTATTATTCTCGTATATGTCTCTCTCTTTTCTTTTTCTTCTCACAATCTTTTGTTTTATTTCATTCCCAATCT
>JXCR01132999.1:0-13800 GCA_002079205.1 Phalaenopsis hybrid cultivar
TTCTAGTCTCATCGGCTGTGCTGCGCGTCTCAATTGCTTGATTTCTTGCCCCATTGATCTGTTTTTTATTTTATTTTATTTGTGGGACGGCTGGTATAGCGCTCGAGAAACTGCTCAGCCACTGGCCCACCAACTGAACCGCACTGATTTGCATTTCCCTTTTCAATGTCATTTCGATTGGTTTTGGCATTCGGTTTGATCATGCAGATGAGCGATCCTGTGTTTGTATGGGACTGTTCAGAGCTTACTGCTTACTGTTATGAAAATATGACACTAAATAGGACGCAATGGAGAAAAAGGATTCATATAGCCGACCCCACGTAGTGGGATTAAGGCTTTGTTGTTGTTGTTGTTGTTGTTGCTTATATGGAAATGTGATACCATCTACCAAGTGCAGTATCAGTCCATTAGTTTCTTGCCATCCCCCTTGTGCGCAGAACGTCTGGCTTGCGTTGTTATGAACCTATTTAACTAGGACGTCGGTGAGCTTACTCTCTTTTATAGAATGGTTTAAGGATGTGTTTGGTACCTGCTTTTGAGAGATTAGGCAGGTTTTTTGTGTCAAAATTGCAGAATATGTACGATATTTTATACTTGTTAACTGATTATTTAATTTTGTGAGTAAATATTGTAAATTCATTCCTGAAAATTGTTTTGTATGACATATATAAAATTTGGTCAAATCTTGATGAACTGTATGGCTGCTTATTGTAGGATTTAAGTCTGTTAGCTCAAATATAATTATAATCATAAATTATAATTGTAATTATTAATCATAGAATTACTTTAAGTAATAATCTAATTTTTTAATTAATTATTGACTTATTAAGCTAGCTTAATACAAGGGCTTCTAAACCGCAAATAATACTTTCTTATTAAATTTTTTTATTAATTAACATTAATTAATAAGGCTAATTTAATTTTAATTGACTTATTTGTAGTTGCTTTATTTTGTAACTTATTTAGTTTGTATAAAAAATTCATTAAATCATACTTAATATAAGGTGCTATTCTATTTAATTATTAGTTTATAGCTCGTTAAAGGGATTAAATTTAATAATTAAATGCAAATCAAATCTAACATCAATATTAAATAAATTGATAATTAGTAATATTTTAGCTAATTAGTGATTTTAATCAACAAATCCCTTTATTATCACCCCTTCCTCCTTGTCCCCTCCTACATGAAAACTCTTGTCTTATAAAGAAGTCCGAAATTTGGAACTTGTGATGAAGGCATTGATGAGATTGTGAAGGCGTTGTGGTCCTGCTTAGATTTGGAGGACTGCTGACGGTAAACCCTCTTCCCTTTTGTGTTTTTATATACTAGCTAAATCCGTTGATTTATTGAATATGAGATTTAGGCCGAAACAAAGGTGACATTACTTCAAAATTTTTACAATTTAATCTATCGTTTTTTAGTGTTTTGTAGGATTCATGTTAAATTTTGTTTAAAGTTTTGCTTAAAATTGATTACCAAACAGCCTTCAGCATTATAATCATATGCAAACATATGCATGAAAAGACGCATTGCACATTAAAAAGTTAGTATTATTGGTATTTTTGAATGATGTGAAAGATTTGAGTGTTATATAATTAAATATTAAAAAAATTAGGTGTTACATATGCAAATACATAAGAGTTGTGTCATAAATGCAAATCCCACCCAGAAAGAATTTAACATTTAATTATTTGTTTAATTATAACAGTCTCATTATACATAAGAGAAGCACATCGATAGTTGAATTAATTAAGTCTTGAGATTTTTTTATTGTTTAGATTGTTCGGTGTAATTTAAAGACCTAACATTATTTTGAAGCTTATTAGAGAAGGGCTTTTAGTGTTAGGAAGGGCAATGTTTAGAATTTTCTTACATAATTTATAGAAGAAAAGTTGTATGATTTCAATTTTGTTTATCTATCCATGTTCAATCACATTGGGTTATTGGATGACAAAAAAAAAAAAATTCTTGATGTGACCAATGGCATCTGCCTATGGGTATCTGTTATCATTATTTCTTTCATTGGATGCCACCAATGGTTCTATCCAACATCTACTCTTATGCTATCGTACCTTTTCTCAAAAACCATATGTTTTCCCCCAAAAATTCTAATGCTCCATATCGATTCTCGAGCGTACATGGAGGTTTTTGGAAGAACACGAACATTGATTTCCTCGGACCAAGAAATGGCTAAAAATGAACACTTGTTCATTAACTTGTTTTTGGAATCATTGAACGCCATAGAATACTAACATTATGTGACTTATACATTCAGTTGAAAAGCAGGCTAACTATATGATAAAAAAAATATTTAAAATGTGATGTAAAGCATTTGAAGGATGTTATGCCAAGTAATGGTAGCTATTGTAATACGCTTGCCAAAGGATGGAAAAAGTTAAGCCCAAATCACATCCAATATGATGTAGAATCAAACTCAAATGAGCTATAATTGATTTTGAACAAAATAAAATTGAATTAAACCTATTTTTGAATTTATAAAGGTTCATATTAAGTAGATGCTAAGAATTATGTTAATATTTGCTGAAGAAATATGAGCTCGCACTAGACGAATCATGAAATAACAATAGAATAAGATTGTCTCACATATTTGGTGTTTCCTTGTTGTGACTGCTAGTTTAATACCATTAATGGAAAAATTGTAGATTAAAATTGTAATAGCGATCTACATTGTTCAACAAGACAAAAATTGGATATTTAATATTAATAAGTATTACTTTTACAGAAAATTTATATCACATTTTCATACAACAACGACAAGCCGTTATCCCACTAAGTGGGTTGTCTATATGAATCCTTTTTCTTCATTGCATCCTATTGAGTGTCATATTTTCATTTAATTATAATAGATTAAAATCATTTTTTCATTCAATATGCCCAAGTTTTTTTAAGTCCATCTCTGTCTTTCCTAACATAAGTCGAATCGAAAACATCTACTCTCATAACCGAATCATCAGATGATCAATGTTTGATGTAACCAAACCATCTAAGACTACTATTTCTATTCTTATCCGCAACTGGAGCTACACTGACTCTATCATGAATATATTCATTTCACATCTTGAACCTAAGTGTCAAATACCACCATTGTCGGGTCCCAAGCTCTGAATGCGAAAAGTAGAGGGTTGCGTTAGGTAGGCGACAACCAGCGTAAAATATTTGTCAAAAAATCATAACATAAATCCTTTAAATCTCTATACTACATTTTCATGAGATATTTATTGGATGAAATTTTAAAGAACAAAAATTTTATTTTCATTGAAATGTGTTTTGTGCATGTATTTTTATAAATGAACGAGTTTGTTTGATGTAATGAAGAAATATGAAGATTCTAATAAATATATCTTTCCGCATTAAGATATGATTCCTTTTTTTTTAAAAAAAAATTATTCCATTGAAATCTCTTTTGATAAGTACGTACATTAATATATGCATGTCTCCAATAAAAGTCTAGCAAGCTAGCATGAACTTACTAAGCACATACATTCATATCTGCACATGTCTCCATTAAAAACCCACCGAGCTAGCTTGCACTTACTAATCAGGATTAACTTATAGTTTTGATTAAATAGTTTCAAATTTAACATGAGTTTATCTTGAACAATTTTTGAGCTTTTGAGCTTAATTGAATCCCCTAATTGGCAACAGTCAGCATGATCTATCTCAAAAATGTTAAATTGGGAAGAGAGGTAAGATTTTTATTTTTTCCTTTTATAATTAAATGAATCCAGAAAATTACTAATTTTAAGGAGCCGTTAAACAATAAATTACCATCATTCACATTCAACATCTTATATTTGATACAAGAAATTCAGTGAAGAGCTTAAAACAGAGACTAAAGTCCTTTCTGTTATTCATTTAGTTTAAAATATCTTTTCTTGAGAATAAATATAACATAAAAGTTAAGTGACTTGAGTCATATAACAAATCAGTGTAATTACTATTTTATGGCATTGCAATCTCACGAACAGAGCTAACATGCATGCATAATTTTTAGCATATTTATTTTAACAGAAATGTAAAACTTGTATAGTCCTATTTACTTCAAGAAGAATAAGCACACATTTATAACATTTATTATCAAGTAAAATGACATTCTTAAAAAAGTTTGTCAGTCTTTATCACAGTTTGGCTTTTAATAAATACACTCATCATAGGAGCAACGTCAAATTTTGTGCTTGTTAAGATACAAAAAATTTCATTTTCTTTTTAAATTTTTCCATTATGTCTGCTAATGTGCTTTATCTAAAATTAATTATAATGTGAAGACCTTGCTGAAAATATAAAGCATTCTCTTAAGAAGAAAATATATGAACTTGGATTTCGACTTAGCCTTATTCAACTCTTTTTTCTAATTCATATCATTAAACTTGAAAACCCATTTCTTTCCTCTCTTGATTTATTCTCTTTCTACACTGACATCAATCTAATATATATTTATGTATATAATTTTGTAAACACTTATTTATTACTATATAGATGCATTTTAACTTATCCAATTTCATTAAATAAAGTTTTGTGTTTATCTATACGATTTCACGTACACTCGCGGGTGTTTTCTCCCAATTGACGACGCTGCCTGACGACGTCTGACTACTCGCCTTACCTGAAGACGACGACTTCTTCTTGTTCTTCCTGTCCTTTATGTCCGCACATCGTCTCCAAACCGACGATGCGTCTGTCTGCTATCATTCGCCTTCCCGCCTGACAGACTGTTTCATCTCGCAGTTTGACGTGCCTAAAGTCTGCTAGCATCGCCTGTCTGCTCGCATTCACCTTCCTGCTCGACAGACCACATCCGAAGTCGGTCCGCATTGCCTCGCCAAGCCGCTCCAGAATCTGATCGTGGTCATCTTGCCCGTGGAGATGGTCTCGACGCTCCGTTCCTATGCCACTATCCTTGCCGGCGGCTTTTTTAATCCTACTCGTGCCCCTCTTTCAGGTTCATAGCCTGGTTTTGGTATCGGTAAGTCCCGCAACATTCCACAATCCTTCTACGAGGCTCTTAAAGGCGGTGGTGATCACACTTTCATTAAAAATCTTGGTAAAAAAATAAGAAACCTGCTTTTTCTCTCTGAGGCTGAAACCAATACTCTTGCGTTTTCTTGACATTTTGCTTTAGTGGTGAAATTCTTTTATGGTCACCCAAAACTTGAGATCATTCGGAAAGATTTTGATGTTATGAAACTATTGGGCAGTTGGAATATTGGCTTACTTGACGACCGACATATACTTATTCAGTTATCTAATGATGCGGATTACACTCGTGTTTTTTCTCGTAAGGTAATCAAGATTGACAACCGTTTTATGAAAATCCTGAAGTGGACTGTCGATTTTGATCCAAAAGCGGAGTCTCATATCATTCCTTTTTGGATAAAGTTTCTGGGGTTAAAACTATATCAGGTTAACTTGAAAATTCTCCACTTCTTAGCAACTGCTTACGGTAAACCTCTTAAGGTTGATAGTCGTATGCTTGTTCCACCAGACCCTCTGTGGCTTGTGTTAGTTGAGAGAGATATTGCCCAACCAGCTCCGGATGAGGTATGAATTAAATTAAATCACAATGGGTATTGACAAAATGTTGTAATAGAACCACACTCTTCTCATTGCCTTCATTGTAGTATGTTTGACCACAGTTCTACTATTTTCTATTGCTTGCATTTTCATCTACGACCGGATATTGCTAAAGATCAACAGCCTATTCAAAAATATATTCATATTGAATTGAGGGTGAACATCTTGCCACCTACCATCCCTGCTGAGAAAGTGCAATCCGACCCTCTTTCCAACACCGCATATATCTCTGCTCATCTGACTGACGTTGTTCCTGATGAAGTACATCATACCCAAGTTGTTCTACCCCTGGATGCTCCTGCTTTTGAACATTCTATTCCAGCTGCTGGTTTGGTGCTTTTTTACTTTGGAGTCCCATGAAACATCTTCCCATACTACAAGTATTGATCCAAACGTGTCTATATCACTCATTGTTATTGAAGAAGACTCACTTACATGTCATGACACACGAGAGTGCTCTTTTGATCCAATAAAAGATCAACCAAGACACACGAGAGTGCTCCTTTGATCTAATAAAATATCAGCTGGTACAACAAGTATTTGCTTACAATGTTCAACAACTTACACATGTCTCCGACACACTTTAGACCAATCCACTGTTCAGGTGAGTCAGTCTTCGTATGAGGAATGATAGGTCTATTCCACGAGGAAGAAGAAGAATGGAGGCCGACTAGAGCTCAAGAAATTATTGAGCGATACATTGGTTACTGCTGACAATGACACTTATCTTACCAGTTTGTTAGATGACACCTTTCCTAGAACTAGAGGCAAAGACGACAAAATTGAGTCGCTCTCTAGCTACCCAATACTAGTTGTTTTGACACTTTTGGTTTTTTGGGCTCTCATGTATTTTTTTTGTATTTTCTTTTTTTAGAACCTTTTGCATGGGTGTTTACCGTGTGGGTAAGGTGTCATGCTTGGGGCCTCTTATACAATTAATTTGTATCTTTCTTTCTTTTTAATGTATTAGCCATTGGACTTTTTCAATATATATATATATATATAGGGGAAAGTGCAACGGTGGCTCTTTACGCGTTAATTAAAAGAAAAGGTACAGAGAATGGAGGGGGAGGGGGGGGAGGATCCCCTTCTAAGAAACAAAAAATACATTTAAACACACCCCTAAGAGTTCCTCTCCCCACAATACAACTCACACAAAAAGCAACTTCCAAAATTACAGGTATACCCAAAAGAGATATACATAAAAAATTTTCCGGTTAGCAATGATTATCCAAAAGCAATCCCACGAGCAGACCAAAGAATCGACATGCCACAATCCAAAGAGATCGAAAACAACTCTCCCCAAAAGTCCAAAGCTTGAGATGATTGGATCCTCAACATGCATCCTAAAAGGACTGAAGAAATAAAAAATAAAGTGAAAACCAATTTTAAAGAAAATATAAAGGTGGTCCTCCTTCCTCCAGCTTCCAAACAGTAAAGGCAATCCAACCAATCGTAACAATGCCACCAGAATTATAGGGAAACAGAGAAAGAATAGGAGCCATGGGCCTCCAAATGAGAGCCAAATTGCTCACTAATAGACCCCAGGTGAAAATAATGCAGCTCATGAAGTCTCCTGAAACTATAATCCCTAACAAACCTTCCCCCAATGTAACACCTACCCAAAGACATCACCCCAGTAGCTGAGGAGCCCTAAGCCTCCTTGCTAGAGATGAAGCAGGAAGTATAAGACAACCCGAAAGAAAAAGCAAAAACCCCCCAAGAGTAAACTCTCAGCCCGTAACCCGCAAATACCCCCATCTCCAACAATAAAATCATCATTAAAAAGGGAGCCCTGGGCCTCCCAAAAATGACTCATCAGAGGGAACCTCAAAACCCTCCAATCTAAAAGTAAAAGGCTCAACATCACATACGTCTCGAGAAGAAAAAGCATTAACCCAATCATCCACATCTGAGCAGCCCCCAAAGAGGAGTAACAAAGAGAGAAATCCAGCCAGGGCACATCAAAGGTCGAACCCAACCACTCGACCACCAAACATACCTCAAGGTAATGCATAAGTACGAATATAAGGAATTTCCAAATTATCCCCACCAGCAAAGTATAGAGAGGAGGGGGAACTGCTCCCACCCTACAAAACTGACTAGAACCTCCCAAATTAGCAAACCAGTTTGCAAGTTGATTACCCTCCCGACAAATAAAATTCCAAACCACATTCATTTTTGAAATAAGACCATTAATCATTCTAACATAATGAAGAATATCCAAAGGAGTATCGGCACCCTTAGTAAAAATATCAATCAAAGAGCGATTATCACATTAAAAAATGATGTATTTCCAACTAAGAGAATAAACCAAAAGAGCAGCAGATAAAATAGCTCTAGCCTTAGCCTCAAGTGAAGAATCCGCAAAAGTAGGAGAGGGAAAAAAATAATACACTTTTCATAATGATTCCTAGCAATGCCCCCACACCCAACACTAGAAACCTTCCAACTCCCATCAATGTTAAATTTAATTGACCAGTTGACCAAAATAAGGCGCGGGACTCTTCTAACAACCACATTCATATTCCCCAATGCCAGGAAATAATTAATACATGAGAAGAAACCTTGTTTGGAATTACCAAGCCTCCATAGCTTATTAATGTAAGAAATGATGTTAGTGAAAACCATCATTTTATGAATCTCCTTGCCCTCATGAATAATATCATTTCTAGCCATCCAGATAAACCAACAAATGATATAAGGATATATTTGCCAGAAATGTTTTTTCTTACCATCCAGGTTGCAACTCAAGGTGGTGAGAGAAAGATTCTTCTCAAGGGAAAGACAAGTGCCAAACCACGTTCCAGCCTTTCCCCAAATAAATAAAGCATAGGGGCAACGAGAAAAAGATATGTTCAATTGACTCCTCCGCCATCAAACAGAAACAATACTTGGAAGCAATTCTCAAACATTTCATCTTAAGAATGTCATCAGAAGGAATAATCGAGTGAAATATCCGCCAGACTAAGAAGGACATAGACGGGGTTAAGCCCCAACCCCATAACCCTTCTCCCCAAGAGGTGTTTTGAAAGTTGTGGCGAGCAGCATATAAGGATTTAGTAATAGAATTCACCATAGGCAATTTCAAATGAGGAGTGTCATGCAAGAGAGGATCAGAAGGTATCGTAGAAATAAAATTAGCTCCCTCCAAACCCAATATGCTAGTAAGAAGAGGAAGATTCCAATAACCATCAACCCAAACATCGGAGACCTTGAGATTGGGAAACCGCAAATCCCTCATGTTCAACAGAACTTGAGACCAACAATCTTGCCAAATGAGAGGTTACCTCCACCCACCTCCCAATAAATGAAATCCCTCGCCCAATCTCTAACCTTTAGCATTCTCTTTCACATCGTGGAGTTACCCAACCGCCAATTAGTCAAAGCAGGGTGAGAGAAACGACAGTACTTCCCATGCATAAAATTGGCCCATAACGACTCATTCTTTCTAAAATTAAACCATTGTTTGAAGACATTAATATCAGCCAAATGATTCAATAATTTGAAACCCAAACCACCGGCACTTATGGGTTTACAAACATCTTTTCAAGGTAACCATCTCCTACCAGAGTGATTTCCAACCCATAATAACTTATTGAAACATCTTTTAAGAGACAAGATAATACTCCTTTTGGGTTGAAGAACCTGAAGTATATATAAAGGAAGAGACCCAATAATACTTCTCAACAAAGTAATACGACCCCCAAAAGAGAGGAAGTTATTTTTTCAGTCAATGATTCTTTTCCGAATCTTCTCCACAACCTCGTCAAACTGAATACGTCTCTTCCTGCCTTTGAGGATGAAAACCCCTAGATATTTGAGTGGGAGATTAGAGGGGGAGAAACCCATATAGTTAGCAATCCAAGAGGCATTAGAGCGATTTATCATTTTCCCCAAAAAGATATTACATTTACTAGCATTGAATGAAAGGCCTAAGATAAGTTGAAAATCAATCATGGCATTATGAATCACCTTCACTGAATTCTTGCTTACATTAGAAAAAAGAATTATATCATCAGCATAGACCAAGTGAGACACCAACATACTAGATTTGTGAGAATAATGCAACTTGGAGTTTCTCCTGAAAATATTGTTAAGAAGATGAGAGAGATAATAAAAAATTAAAATGAAAATAGTGGGGGATAAATGATCTCCCTGCTTAATCCCACGGCCCGCACTGAAAAAACCCCGAGAATTGCCATTGATGAGAATGCTATACCTATTACAATTAATCCAGGATTTTATAATATTGCAAAACTCTTGAGAGAAGCCACGAGCATGGAGAATCTTCAATATGAAATCCCAACTAACCGAATCATAGGCCTTCCGAATATCCAGTTTAGTAATCATGTTGCCCCCTCTACACTTTTTATCAGGGTCAAGAGTGAGTTCCTGAGACAACATAATATTATCAGTGACCCCCCTCCCCTGAATAAAAGCAGACTAATTCGAGGAGATTAACTTGTGAAGATGAGGTTGAATGCGTTTGACCAAAGTTTTACTAATCAACTTAGAAATCACAAAGGTGAGGGAAATAGGCCTAAAATAATCCCAATAGCTCTTCTGATTGCTCTGAGGAATAAGGACAATAGTTGCAGCCGAAAAATAATTTCCAGACATTTCCCCTTTAAAGAAACTTTGTATGGCCGCCACGACATAATCCTTAACAATATTCCAACAAGTAATATAGAAAGCAGAAGTAAAGACATTAGGCCCCTGGGCCTTATTACAGTTAATCTCAAGGAGAGTGGAATAAATCTCCTCAATCGTAGGAATAGCACAAAGATCCATATTCACCATATGATGCCTCACATCTTCAAACAAAGAGACATCAATATCGCCCGTCGTCTTATGAAACTCAAAAAGTTTAGCAAAGTGTGACACAACGTTCTCCCCAATTTCCACATCTCCAGTAATCCAATGCCCCTAATTTTTTTTTAATTCTCACAATGATGTTATTAGCTCTTCTTTGTTTGATACAAGCATGAAAATACTTAGAATTTCTATCACATTGAGTAAAGTGAGTTTCCCCTGCCTTTTGTTGAAGAAACTCCTCCTCCCAAAGAGAAGCCTCAAGAAGTTCTTTATTAGCATCCTCTAACTCGTGAATAATGCCAATGGTGTTCTCATCAAGAGCTTGAAGATTGCTTACCCTTTGTTCATCTTTTTTAACTCTAGCATGGACATCTCCAAAAACATCCCAATTCCAAGATCTCAAAACAACCGCAACCCTCTTGTGAAGTTTCCGAAGACATACCAAGCGTTACCCCTCTCCTCACACTTCCAATTAGCCGCAACAAATCTCAAGAAATCATCTTGTCTAGCCCAGACATTTAAAAACCGAAAGTGGTAGATGGAGGGCTTTTTATAAAAATCAAAGGATAAGAGAATAGGTTTGATCTGATCCTGTTCTGGAAAGGTGTTGCACTTGAGAGAAATCATAAGAGGTGTTCCACTGTTGATTAGCAAGGCATCCATCAAGTCTTTCAAAGAGCTTGCCCCTCTTCCAGGTAAATTTAGAGCCAATAAACCCCAAATCCGAGATACCAGCAAGAGCCAAAGACTCATTAAAATTATTAGTTAAAGTGGAATCAAATCTTCTGCCACCAAGCTTCTCATACTCATGCATCACCATGTTGAAATCACCACCAACCATCCAGTTTTGATTGATAGAAGTGCCCATAACAACAAGCTTGTGTCAGAGATAAGCTCTTGCAACATTAGAAGTCCCAGCATAAACAAAGGTAAGAAAGCCAGAGAACACGTCCATATTGAAATTGGTATGAACAAACTGTCTATCATCCGTAATGATGTCACTGTAACTTGTTTTCTCCAAAACAACCAGATTTTGTTAGAACAATTAGCAAAAAAATTGAAGTTTTTGAATTTACCCAAAATATGATCATCCGGGGAGGCGACCAAGGGTTCCAAAATAGCAAGCATATTCATCTTATGAATCCTAGACAAAAGTTTAAGTCTACCAAGGGATTGAGTATCTGCAATTCCCCTGATATTCCAGATAAGAATATTAAACATAAAAAAGACAAATTACCCTTCTTAGAGGATCTAGGTCGGGATCGTCCATTTTCATCATCAGAGAAAAATTGATTTTTATCTAACCCATTACTCTGGTGCAAAAATTTTGAATCTCCTTATGAGACTTATTTTTCCTTCTGCGATATTTTTGTCTATTCATCCCTCAAAATTTTCGAAATATCATCTAAAGGGAGTTCTGAGAGATTATCATTGAGATTAGAAATGAGAGATGTTTTCCATATTGTGGGCATCAGGGAGGGATGGCAAGGACGGGCGCGCCCCTTCATCACAAACCAGGATAACAGGTTCCTGCCCAGAAACCGTACCTGTAGCCAATTCATCAGCCAAACCGTACCTTCATTCCTAGCCAGGATAACAGAATCTTATACAGAAACACCATCCTGATTACTAGCAGCCATCAAATTATGAGGAGGGGAGGAAATAGGAATAATAAGAAGCGCCAGACCATTAAAAACATGCGTATTAGTCTCACTAGGTGCAATACCATTAGAAACAATCAACCCTGATTAGTATCAACATTTGAAACATTTATAGGAGTAGTAATAGGAGGCGTAGAGACAGAAACAGAAGCCCCCTTGAGATGAGGATCGAAGGGAGCAGAGTCAGGAACATCAATCCTGCCCTCTGTCACATGCGTAAGGGAAGAAGATGGGGGGCAACAGCTGGTACAAACCTAGCAGCTGCACCATCAGGCCCCTGCGGCTGAATCCTC
Organism: Phalaenopsis hybrid cultivar; assembly: GCA_002079205.1. Lineage (NCBI taxonomy): Eukaryota > Viridiplantae > Streptophyta > Magnoliopsida > Asparagales > Orchidaceae > Phalaenopsis > Phalaenopsis hybrid cultivar. Next base: position 12,366 of record JXCR01132999.1, read on the forward strand.
CCCTCCCTTTTTCTTATATCAGGATTAAACTTGAAACAGTGCTCTTGATCATGTCCAAACATCTGACAATGTTTACAATAGGAAGGGCGTTGCTCTAAACTTACCTTCTACCAGTAACATATATGCTCCGAACCGATCCAAACCCATTCGGAGGAGGTAAAGTGACATCCCTTTCGATCAGAACTCTAGCCAAGGAGGGTCGCGTAAGGTTATACGTAGGAGCATCTAATTTCAGCGGTTTCTCAAACATAGCCGCTAAAGAGAAAAGAACCTCATGATTAAAAAGATGAACTTTCAGATAAGGGAACCTGATCTTGGGATGACCGGAGCCTCTGCCTGGGGTTCAAAACTAGAAGACCATTTTAGCACATTCATCCCAACGTTCTCAAACCAGACCATATGCCTAGCAAACAACTGAGTATAATCTTTCTTGTTTGCTAACTGAATCAAAATGTGTCTTCCATCCAGCGTACCAATTTTCCACTCTCCCGTGAGCTTCATCAGCTCAAAGTGTTGTCTAAGAAAATCTAGCTTAAGAATATCATAAATGAACTTTTCGACCAGATGTAAACGACAAGACGAGGCAAGTTCAACATTCTCAGCATCAGTGAGGAAGAGAGCAAACTTTCTTCTTTTCTGGCTGGAGCGGCGAACAAAAGTGGAGACAAAATCGAGCTCGATATTTTCGTAGAAAGCAGAGGGGAAGTTAGGAACACCATCAACGGTGACGTTGGCGTAAGAGCGAGGCCTCCGACTTGCCTCACCACGGTCGCCAGCCATGACGACGGGGAAAGAACGCACCATGACGAAGGATCACCCAAATCGCCATAGAAACTCAAACCCTAGCAACAGAGACGGAGACATCGTGAATCGAAAAAAAAACAATAATAATAAATAATTGAAAAAAAAATAAAATAAAAAATAATTAAAAAAATCGAAAAGAAAATTAATCGGAATATATATATAATCCACATTCATAACTTATTTTCTTTCTCTTGCTTTTGCAAATCACCAAAATATTTCATCTCTGATTCTTTTTTTTTTTCTCATAGCAATTCCTTAAATTTAATTTAGAAGGTGATTGCGATCTTTCAGGGTTGTCGGTGACGTTTATATTTCAGAATGGCTGAAGATTTGTTCAATTCTTTTTACATGTGTATCAATCTCTTTTTGTGTAATGCTTTATTTGTTGTCCACTATTTTCATCTTTTTGGATCGAGTTGAGTTGCAAAATATATATGGAGGTCAACAATGTCTAATTTGTATAAACTTTGGAGCATATGAAAACCACTAACAAAATATATAGAGAAAACTGTGTCAAGGTAGAAATTTATTGAATTAAGAAAATTAGGTTTCATTGCCAATGCTTGTAGTTGTCTTTCTCCAAAATTAAATTGGTACACTAACAAAATATATGGAGAAAATTGTGTCAACG
>JXCR01132999.1:15203-45285 GCA_002079205.1 Phalaenopsis hybrid cultivar
CCAAAATCCACAGTAAAAAAAAAATTAAATTAGCCGGATAACATGTTTTGCAAGCCTGAAATTTCACAAAATTGCCACTTGAAGGGTTCAAACATGAACCGCTCCAATAGAAATCCCAAGTTGCAGGTAGAAAACCACACCATAGCAGAACCTAAAATAAAAATTCAGAGATACTCTAGAGGGGGCTGCCGTTCCACATGACCCTGTCTTCACTTTGTTTTGTTTCACAACAATTCTCCCTGCATAATCTTTCATTTGTGCCTCTCTACCGCTATTCCCCTTGCACATTCTTTGGTTTGTTCACTGGTTATTTTGGTTCATAAGCTGTTATTATTACGTTCATACTACTGTACCTTTTGCTTCCTGAGAAGGTGGAATGGTCTAATCATCCATTAAGTAGTTTGCAAAATTTTCTTTTTTTGTGGAATGCGCAAGCCACCTTAGTCTCTTGAAAAATTACCTGATAGTTTGCTTGGAAAAAATAAAATCATAAATCATACTTATTGTGGCTTGTTTTAGTCAAATGTAAGCATGAAGTTGCATGCTAACGTTGGAATTTTCTTTCTTTTTTGGTTCTTGTATGAATAAAAATGCAATTCTACTTTCTGACGTTCAGAAGAATTTCTTAGTTTACATTGTAACTTTAGTATAGCTCNCATTTATTAAATTTTGATCGTTGATGTAAAGGGAAGCAACTCTTTCTCTTATTTCTCGATTGAAAATATATGTTACATATTTATCTATATATTCCCATCTCTATAAATTAAAAATATTTCTAATATAGAAAAGAACATGTGATTAGATCTCTAATTAGATAATCTAATATTAAGTGGCATTTTTGGATCCATTTTTTGTTTTTTTGTATTTTATATTCGAATACAAAAAGTAGGAAAGAAAACATTGTTTGCTTATCTGTTTTTTAGTTTTTGGAGGAACACTTCTATTTTTAAAATACTTAAAACAAATAAAAAATATGTTTGGTGTTAGAAATGATTTTGGAGAAATAATTTCGCTGATAAGATTCGTCACATATCACTTTCAGTAATAATAATAATGTCATCAACATAAATTACTAATAGAATTATGTCAGAGGTTGATTGCTTGTAGAATGCAATGTGATACTTTTAACTTTCTACATTTCAATCTCTTCTTATGCTTGGCTAAATTTTCTAACCCATGCTCGTGGACTTTACTTCAGTACATATAATGACCTTAAAATACAACATATATTCCCGGACTCTTCCTGAGCAATAAATCCAGGAGGTTGCTCCATATAAACTTCTTTTAACAGATCATCATGCAGAAAGATATTCTTTATTTCAAGTTGGTGCAAGTGTTAATTCTTCATTGCCCACAAGGACAATAATAGGCGAACTGAACTCAACTTAGTTATTGAAGAGAATGTGTCCTAGCAATCAACCCATAGTTTGAATATAAATCTTAGCAATCAACCGATCTTTTGAGACGAGCTACAAATCCTTCAGAATAAAACTTAACTGCAAAGACCCGTTAACTTCCAACAACCTTCTTGTCAAGAGGTAATTTAATTGTTCCCAAATTCCATTTAAAGTTAAGGCATTTATTTTATCAAGCATCACTATCTGCCAGTCAAAGTTGGATAAGGCTTGTTGAACAGATTTTGGGACCTTAACAAAGTCAGAAGTAATAAAAGGGCTGAAACTAGATAATAACTGCTTATAGTTAACACATGAGGAAATGAGATTGAGATAAGCTCTTTGGCATTTATCTCTTCGAAGACAATAAGTAAATCAAGGTCACTGGGAAGAGGATCTACTGAAGAAGATGATATCAGTGCTGGACTAGGATTAGGAGGATGGGGACTTTTCGAGTAAGCATTAGTGATAAGTGGTCTAAGTTGTGGGACTGGTGGTGGAAGTGGATTTGAACTAATGATGTGATGCATTAACAACTCATCAGAATGTTGTAGGTTCATACAACAATGAGTTATTAAAGAATGACATTTATTCATAAAAGTGACATCAATAGAGACCATGTACATCTTTAAGAGGGGAAAATTATTGATATATTTTTGCAAACGAAATTGTTCTAAAAGATGCACCTTGATGACTTGTGGTCCAGTTTAGAAACCAATGGAAGAGTATCACTAACAAAATAATTACACTAAAACAATAAAAGACATATGATTGATCAAAAAGTTTGTGGTAGAAATTGCATCAATTCACAACTGTTTGGGTACATTAGTTTGAAACAAAAGAGTTCTAACTGTCTCAAAAAGATGTTTATTTATTCTTTTAGTTACTTTATTTTGGAATGGAGTATCAACACAGGATAATTGGTGAAATATTCCTTTTTGTATCACATACGTTTGAGTAGGTGCAAAAAAATATTTTTTGGCATTGTCACTTCTCAGATTTTTAACATAAACATTGAATTGAATTTTAATTTTAGCATAATGATTGAAAATGAGACAACAACTTAGTACAGAATTTCATAAAATAAAGCAAAGTCGCATGAGAAAAATCATCAATAAAAGTGATAAAATATAAAAAATTATTAGATAAAATAGGATAAGGTCTCCATCATCATAATGAATTCACTCAAAGTTATGATCAACTTTTTTATTAATTCTGGGAACAAAAGACAAACAATGACGGTTAGCAAATTGAGACAATTCATAATCTAAAGGTGATAATTGTTGAAATTCGGGGTATATAAAGTAAGACAATTATATTGGAATAATCATAGATAAAAGTGATAAAATATCAAAATTCATTAGGTAAATAGGGCAAGGTCCCCATCATCATAATGAATCAACTCAAAGTTTTGATTAGGTCTTTTATTAGTTATGAGAACAAAAGACAAATGATGATGTTTAGCAAATTGACTCGACTCACAATTTATATGTGATAATTTGCTGAATTTGAGGGTATAATTTTTTTAGCATTGATAGTGGCATTGGAATAAAGGTACTCTCAATGGTAAATTAATGTAATTAGTTGATATTTTGATTCATAGAAAGATCAATATCTTATGTATTCAATAAACTAAATGTGTTGAAGAAGATGCAAAATAAATTGATAACTTAGATTTTTAAACTTTGGTATTCTGGTAAAAATCACACTAGAAATGATGTAGGTGTAATTATATACAAGAGTTTGAAAAATAATGCTGTAAAAATTAATAGAGTTGGAGATAGAATTATAGCCCTTACGATTTTTATTGATAGTAAGATTTTTAATATTATAAGTGCTTATGTTCCTCAAGTAGGTTTAGATATATGGTCTAAAGATAAATTCTGAAATGGCTTAGAAGACTTAATACAAATAATACATCTTTAAGAAAAAATTTATTGGAGATTAAATTGGACATGTCGGTAGAGTGGTAGAAGATTTCAGAAATAGTCATGGTGGCTAAGGTTTTGGAGTGACTAATCAAGAAGGTAGAGACATTTTAGATTTTGATTTAGCGTGTGATTTTGTTATTAAATCAAGAAGTAGAGACATTTTAGATTTTGATTTAGCTTGTGATTTTGTTATTATTAATACTTTATTCAAAAAAAGAGATGAACATTTTATTACTTATAAGAATGGATCTAATAAATCACATTGATTTTTTTCTTATGAGAAGAAGATATTGTCGAGATTGTAAAGATTGTAAGGTCATTCCAAGTGAAGATTTAAGTACCCAACATCAATTATTAATTCTAAATTTTAAGATGAAGAGTTGTAAAATAAAGAAGACTACGACTCATCATCGTAAAATTAGATAAGAGAATCTAAAAGACAAATAAAATTATTTTTTTGAGTGAAATTCAAGATTTCAAAATTTGGGATGTTCATGAAGAAGTAAATGCTATGTGGGATAAAGTAACAAACGCTATTAAACAAGTAACGAAATTTATACTTGAAGAATCAAAAGAAAAAGTTTCTATAAATAAAAATAGTTGGCAGCGAAAAATTTGTTTAAATGTAAAAGTTTAGATAATTGAAAAAAATATGAAAATGACTCACTGAGAGTCTAAAAGACAATCTGTGACGCTAAAAATTTTGGTTTTAATGATCTTTATTATAGATTAGATACTAATAAGGGTAAAAAATATATGTATGAACTAGCCAAATAAAGAGAAAATAAAAGTAAAGATTTAACTAAGTAAAGTGTATTAAAAATAAAAATCAAAAGTGTTTTTCTTAGAAAAAGATATTCAACGTAGATGAGTGAGTTATTTTGATAAAATTTTTAATAAAGTTTCTGAAAATACGATTGATCCTAGTGATTTTAATATTATTAATAATAATAAGACATCCCATTTTCATCATCACATTAGTAGAAAAGTAGTTGAGGAGGTTTTAAGGAAAATCAATGGTGGAAAGTCTGTAGGACCTAATGATATCCCAATTGAAGTGTGGAAATATTTTGGAGATTTAAGAGTTCCTTGGCTTACTTAACTCTTTAATATTACTTTAATTACTAAAAAGACGTATGATGAGTGGGGGAAGAGTATTTTTGTCCCCATTTTTTAGAATAAAGGGGTTGCACAAGAGTGTGCAAATTATAGAGGAATGAAGTTGATCCGTCATACTTTAAAATTATGGGGGAGGGTAATTGAACATAGGTTAAGATGTATTACAAAGATTTCTCATAATCATTTTGGATTTATGCTGGGAAGGTCTACTATGGAAGCTATACATTTATTGAGCGGTTTGGTGAAGGATCTACATTTGCTATTTATTGATTTAGAAAAAGCTTACGATAAGGTTCAAGGAGATATCTTTTGGAGAGTTCTTGAGAAGAAAGGTGTTGATATGATTTATATTCAAGTGATTAAAGATATGTACAATAGAGTTGTTGCTTGTTTTCGAACTGAAGGAGGATTGACCAAATGTTTTTCTTTTTTTGTTGGATTACATCAGGGGCCCATATCTTTTTGCTTTAGTTATGGATGGTCTTACTGAACATTTACAGAAGGATGTACCTTAGTGTATGTCTTTTTCTTGATGACATCCTTCTTGTGGATAAGATGAGAGAAAAAGCCTAGGAAAAACTTGAATTATGAAGGTCTACATTGGATTTTAAAGGCCTTCATTTGAGTAGAACTAAAACTGAATACATGAAATGTAACTTTAGTAGTAGTAGCTCTAGTGACAGAAGTGTAACTTTGGTTGATCAAATTGTTAAAAGGTGTGAACGATTTAGATATCTCTGGTCTGTTGTTCAAAGCGATGATGCTATAGATGGGATGTTAATAGTAGAATTCAAGTTGGTTGGTTGAAATGGAGGAATGCTTCGGTTTTTTTGTGATAGCAAAGTACAACTTAGACTGAAAGGAAATTTTTATAAGATGGTGGTGAGACCTGCAATTCTCTATGGCGTCGAATGTTGGTCTTTAAAAGACTAAGTGCTGCTTAGACTAAGTTAAGTGTTGCCAAGATGAGAATTATTAGGTGGATGAGTGGCTTTACATAAAGACAAAATGCGAAATGAATATATTTGTGATAGGGTTGGTGTAGCTTCAGTGACAGATACGGTTTGAGAGAGTTGTCTTAGATGGTTTGGTCACATTAAATGTCGACCATCTGATGATCTGATTAGGAGAGTAGATGTTTTAGATTCGACTTATGTTAAGAAAGACAAAGGTAAACCTAAGAAGACTTGGGCTTATTGTATAAAAAATGATCTTAATTTATTAGAACCAAATGAAAATATGACACTAAATAGGACGTAATGGAGTGATTTATGTAGCTGACCCCACGTCGTGGGATTAAGGCTTTGTTGTTGTTGTTGATAGTGATGGATGTCAGAATCGGTAATTGACCTCAAACGAAGATAATGTGTTGGAATATGCTATGAGTCAAAGAAGTTCGTTATCCAAAATGTATAGCCCTCTTGATTCGTCCTTTACTAATAATCATTTGCATCATAAGATTTATAAAACGAGAATGACCAATGAAAAATAAGATACAACAATTAAGAACACATGTAATCTCACTAACATAGACAAGATTAAAAGATAATTGAGTTGAACTAAGAATAGACTTTAAAGGTAATTTAAGTGCTAGAATTAATAATATTAGATGTAAATCCATTTTCTAAGGCGACGAAAGAAGCATATTTGTAATAGGTGGAAAAGAATTTTAGATTACCTGTCATATGATCCATGACACTAGAATCAATGATTCGTTATGTAGAAGGGGAAATAAGATTATTAAACACGAGCGATGACAAAATTTTTGGATGCTTTATGAAATTGGATGAATTTAGCTTGTTTATTTTTAAAAATCAAGATAGTCCGACTCTGAGAGGCCTCATTAGTAGTGACCATGTGAGCTGATTGTGGTCAAGAATCTTTCTGATTCTTTTGGAGTAACTTTTGACCCGTTCTTCTTGTATGATTAGGTTCATGATAGTAGTAGCAAACTACCCTCAAGCATCGATTTCCATAATTCAAAGTTCTACCTCCATAATTGTTTTGAGAGTGAGGTTTACCGATGTCTGTATTTTTCTTACTAGCAAGAGCAATAGGTTGTTGTAAGGTTGAAGTCCGAGAACTCGAAATAGTATGCAACACTCTAGTATAGGCTTCCCTCAAAGTAATAACTTCAAGATCATATATTATTTGTGATTTGACACCTTCATACTGAGAGTCGAGGTCAACTAGAAAACTCATAATAACCATTTTTTTCTTTTTAAGCTTGCTTAATCACCGAAGGGTTATATGACATTTAATTCTTTTTTAAACACATTTAAAGTGCAAGTGATAATTTCTAAGTGGTTGAACCTATTGTTCATCCCAATAGAACTTCTTGCATGCATCAAAGATTCAAAAAATATATTCGCCCAAAAAGCACTGCAAATTTCTCCATCACGCCTTTAACATAATGACAATGAGTCATATGTCCATGCTGACCAGATCATAGAGTTCCATATTTGTAGCAAAAGTTGTGCATTAACTTTCATCCCCTCATAATAATTTAGATCAGTCTCAGACGAGTGGTTTTTAATGAGGTCACTCTAGAAAAGTATTTTTCAAGTGGTCTCACGGTTCTATTACGGTAAAATAATTGATGTCATTTAAGTTTTCATCTGTAATTTTAGCCACTGTTGAAAGCAAAACCTTCACAACATGTTTTTGTTTAATAGCCATGCTTATCACCAATTTTTTACCATGGTATAAAAGAGATAGTGCAGACGAGTCGAATGGCGAAACAAACTCCATAGACAAGCATTACTGAGCTGTAGGAGATAAATGACCCATCGAACAGTTCAACAATCGCCGAAGACAAATAAACATGATGAGTAACACCGTAGGAGACGACCACTCAGGATAGTCGACGACACTCAAGAGACCGGCGTTGTAGGATGAAGTTGAAGATTTGGATGATGTCAGTACCCCGTCGTGGGATGAGGAGGAAGCTTTGAACTGTGTAGACAAAGCAACACGATGTAGACCGAACCGAAAGATGCATACAAAGCGATGAAATAAGAGGAAGCTTCAAGTGGTGCAGGCGAAGCCAAATGAGTCAAATTGAGTTGAATGGCCTAAACAAAGCAATCGAAGTAGACATAGATGATTGTCACATGCTAAGATGCAACATGGAATGACAAGCAACATAATTAAGGCTAAACACGCGTGTGGGGAACAAAGCCAAACCAAGGAGGGCGAAGAGCCATGCCTGGCTTTGCTATCATGTGAAGGAAATTCGTTCTTTCTCTTATTTCTTAATTGAAAATATATGTTACATATTTATATACAATCCCATCTCTATAGATTAGGAATATCTCTAATATAGAAAAAAATATTGTAATTATATCTCCTCTAATTGGATAACCCAATATCAAGCTTCCTAATTTATAAGCTTCATAATATACAAACTTAAGATTTATTACTTTCCATAACGATTGATAATACATATTACTACTTCCATCGACATCAACCCACATCTGCAATGTTAGCTTGACCATATTTTTAGTTCATGAATCCTTTTTTTGCATTCTATCATGGTATGTCTTGTGGGTGATTTAGTTCTTTAATTATGTGTTGTTAAGGGATTTTTCAAGGCCGCATAATGGAGGTTGATGATATGGTCATTAGGTGTGGATATTCAACTTTGCTAAAGCCAAGATTGTCACATTTATTTCTTATTAGTCATGTAGATGTTTGCTAGCGGTATATTTTCCTCATTTATTTAATAATTTTCACTACCATTGTCGAGTTCCAAATCCCATATGCAAAAAGTGAAAGAGTGCATTTGATAGTTGATAGTCAGCATAAAATTTTGTCAAAAAAATTGACATAAATCTCTTAAATCATTGTATTAATGCTTGGGTGTACCCACCTCGACACACTGTGTGGAGTGAATACAATGAAAAGTGTGCAAAGGTCATTGCACAGACCTCGGGTATAGTTAGGGTTGTAAACAATTCGAGCCTGAGCGAACTCAGGCTTGTCTCGTGTTCGGCTCGTTCGAAATTGACTCGTGTTTGAAATGGCTCGTGAACAGTGTGTTCGTATTTGACTCGAAAACTTATTCATCTTCGAGTTCGGCTCAAAATTGGCTCGTTCTAAAAAAATAATTTGTATTAATAATTTAATTCCAAGCAAATATCAAGAATAAATTTCATAAAAAATAGATTAACTAAAAAAGTAATTAATTATAATTTATTATATTTAATTTTATAAATATTTATTTTGTATATATATATATATATACATAAGTAATGGTTCTCACATTACAGACTGATGTGAGCAAAAAAAGTTAGTCCATGTAACTAATAGTAAGTTAGAAACCTATAATATAAATACTTTCACATATAATTTAATGAAATTAGTTTATATTATTATTTATAGGAAGATAAAAATCTTATGCATTCAAAAAACTAAATGGGTTAGAGAAAATGTTAATGAAATTGATAGCTTATTTTGGTACATGTAGGAGTTATACTAGAAATGGTACGTATATAATTATAAGGTGGTCCGTATAAAGTATAAGAGAATAATTTGCGATGCTAAGAATTTTATTTTTAATGATCTTTATAATAGATATATTAGATATTAAAGATGATGAAAGATGTATGTATTATCTCGCGACAAAAAAAAAAAAGTAAAGATTTACTTTAAGTTAAATATATTAAGGATGGAAATGAAAAAAAAATTTTTATAGATAAAGATATTCAACATTTGTCGGTGAGATGTTTTGATAAATTTTTTTAATGAATATTGTGAAAATACTATCAAATTTAGTGTTCTTAATATCATAAATAATAACAAAACTTTTTATTTTCATTGTCGTATTAGTAAAACAAAAGTTAAGGATGCTTTAGAAAATGAAGTGTGGAAAAAACATTAGAACCTGATAGTATTCCAATTGAAGTGTGGAGATGTTTAGGAGATTCGAGAATTTTTTGGCTTACTAAACTTTTTAAAATTTTTTTCGAAATTTTAAAATATCTGATTTGTGAAGAAAGAGTGTTGGTTTCTCCTTTTAAGAATAAATGAGATGCAAGTACAAATTATAAATGAATTAAGTTAATGTATCATGCATTAAAGTTATGGGATGAAATAATTGAACATAAGTTACATCGTGATGCTAAATTTCTCTAAATCTGTTTGGATTCATGTCAGACAAGTTTAATATGGAAATTATACATTTATTGAGATATTTCATGGAAAATTACAGATACAATAAAGAGAATCTTCATATGATTTTTGTTGATTTTGAAAAAGCTTATGTTAATGTTCCGGAGAAATATTTTGGAGAGTTCTAAAAAAAGAAAGGTATTGTTATTGCATACATTTAAGTCATGAAAGATATGTATACTAGTGATGACGCTTGTCTTTGAACATATGAAGAATTGGCCAAGTATGTTCCTATTTTAGTTGGATTACATGAAGGATCAACTTTAAGCACATATCCTTTTGCTTTAGTTATAGATGTTCTTAATTGACATTATTAGGAGGATGTACCTTGGTGTATGTTTTTCATTGATGATGTCCTTCTTTTGGATATGACTAGAGAGAGAATTCAGTGAAAGCTTGATTTATGTAGGTAAACTTTAAATCTAAAGGCTTTCATTCGAGTAGATCTAAAATTGAATACATGGAATGCAATTTAATGGTGGATCTAGTGGCGAGATTGTAACAATTGTATATCTCGTCATTAATAGGAGTGAGCGGTTTAGATACATTGGGTCTATTGTTTAAAGTGATGGTGATGTAGATGAGGATGTTATTTGTAGAATTCAAGTTGGATGGTTGAAGTGGAGGAATACATCAAGCCTAATGTGTTATAGAAAAGTAATGCTTAAAAGGAAAATTTTATAAAATGGTGGTGAGACTTGCGATGTTTATGGTGTTGTTGGCCTGTAAAAGAGAACTATAAAATTAAGTGTTTTTGAGATGAGAATGCTCAGGTGGATGAGTGGCTTTACACTTAGAGACAAAATGCTCCAACGATAAACAATATTAGAGTGTCATCTTTAGATGGTTTAGTCGCTTTAAATATCAAACATCTGATGGCTCTCTTAGGATAGTATCTATTTTAAATTTGAATTTTGTTTATAAAGGTTGACCTAAAAAAGACTTGGGCATGTTGTATAAAAAATGATCTTAATTTATTATAATTAAATGAAAATATGGCGCTTAATGGGACACAATGGAGAAAAAGAATTCATGTAGCCGACCCCACGTAGGGGATTGTTATTGTTTTTGTTTCATATTTGTGTGGTATAATTCTGTTGAGTGTTTGTTCCATTGACATTAATGACTCTTAGAATTTCAAAGTAAAAGTCTAAAATAGTCCTTCGACTATTAAGAAATGTCCAATTTAGTTTTAGAATTCTAGAATGTTCCAATTTAGTCAGACTATTAAAAGTTACTCCAAATGATTCCTAAATTATATTTTTCGTTAAATGATTTTGAAAGACGAAAATACTCTTCAATTCATGGAGGCCACTATTAAAGTTTAATAGTCTGGAACCATGCTATTAAAAGTTGCTCCAAACGGTTCTAAATTATATTCGGTCTTATAAATATGGCTATGTCCTACACTAGCGTACACTATTAAAATTTTTCATTTGAATAAAAGATGTTGACAGTTGTGAAGAGATTTATTAATGTAAATTAAAAATTATAGTTTTTCAATAACAAATAAAAATATATTTATATACAACCCACATAAAGTTAAATAATTACATACAAACGAAATACCCTTCAATTCATTGCAGACCATCACTAAATTTAACTGAAGATATTATATAGGACCAATTTAGACCATCACTAAATAGTCTGTGACTAAATTAGAGCATTCTGAAATTTTGGGACTAAATTTGATACTTTTTAATAGTGCAGGGGCTATTTTAGACTTTTACTCAAATTTTATATGAACTGGGTATGTGAAATAGTCCTTTAGCAACATCAAATAAACAATTCATTTTGGTTTTGTATTTCTATGTTATTTATATCTAAATATGAACCATTTATTTCTGATTCATCCTATCTTTCTGCTTAATTTTGGATGTAGACCTTTCCTACTAAAAGCGGCACATAACATATAGCTTGAAGCATGGAATCCTTGAATTTTGAAGTAATTTACTAAGGTGATAACAAGTGATTAAACAAGTGTTTTACTCGCATATTTCGACATAAGTTCTAATATTTTTGGCATGAAAATGAAGGCTTCATTTATTCTTTTCCTAAAGCCCTGTATATCATTTTTTTTCCACCAGTTGGTGGACTTGCCTATTACATTTCCACCGGAAATGGTTTATGATCCATTTTTGCATTGTTGGCTATTTTTGCAGTGGATTGGAATGGGGAACCAAGAATTGCTGGAGTATTTTGACTCGTATGCTGCAAAAAGGGCTCGTCATTCATATGGCCCACAGGGTCATCGTGGAATGAGTGTGTTAATTTTTGAGTCCACTGCAATGGGCTATATGGAGGCTGAACGATTGCACAAGCATTTTGTGGAGCAAGGAACCAGCAGGGAGGCATGGGAGCGTAGTAATCATGTGCTATTCTGCCATGGTGGTAAACGACAATTATATGGATACTTGGCACGGAAGGAAGATTTGGATAGTTTTAATCAACATTCTCAAGGTATTATTTGCTGTCAACTTTTTTGTCTTCCCTCGAGTTGCAAGGTTAGCAGACTCACTCTTACTAGAAGTTTATTGGTAAGTTTTCTTTATGCTTAATTCACTGGAATGCATCACCTCTTTTGGATTAGTTCTCATGCCAAGTAAGATGTACTCCTGCTTTCATACTAGAATTATCTCCCCGATTACAATTTATTGGAGAGTTAGGATTCGTTATGCTAAATTTTACTGAAACGCTCCACATCCTTCAAAAAGTTTTGTTGCGGGCGCGTTCTCTCATGTATATATAAACTCAGAAATTACATACTGCTGCTCTTTCAGTATTTTGGCTTTAATTTTTTCATTACCTTAACCCCCTATATGCTAAATGTATTTAATAACTTTAGGAAACCTGTAATGAAATATACAGAATCTTGTGCACCCAAAAGTATGGTTGTAAACAAGCCGAGCTTGAGCGAGCCCGATCACTGTTCGTGTTCGGCTCATTTGATTATTTATCTATTTGCATTGAGCTTGTGTTTGAAATTGTTTGTGAACAAGATGGTTTTTTTGGTTTGAATTGATTTGTTCGTCTTATGCTCAAGTTCATCCCTAGATGTGCAAATTAAAACATAGTAATAAATTTAATTATTTTTTAAAAGAAAATATTAAAAAAATTATTTTAAGTAACAAAAAATATTTTTTCTTCAACTGAATTTTTACAATTTATAATAACAATCTCAATTCAAATTTAAAACCGAAATTTAAAGTTTGACACAACAAATAAGTAATACATTACAAATAAAAAGGAAAACCTTTAGCTTTTCTCCAATATTCTCCAAACTTTCATGATATTCCTGCACATTGAAAAAAAAAACAACAAAAAAAGCAAATAATTAACAAATAAGCTTGTCCATTGATTCATTAACAAGGCACGGGTACTTCTAACGCTCATAACACATAATTTATTAGACCAAATGATATCAGGATTAACACTAATCGCAATAGAGAAAACAAATGTTTTTACTAAAATCAAATAGATGGTACAACCAAAAACAATGGGAAGGAAAATTACAACAAAATAAGATACAAACTCACACTAGGGCTTGATCTGGGGATGGTGGGGGTCGGCTAGGTGGTTGGGGAGTGGTGTTAAGAGGTTAAAATGAGTTGTGGTTGCTAGGACAACAAAAGGAAGAGCTTGAATTGCGTTGGTGGTGAAGTGATGGGCTTGGAATGGCAGTGGCTCCCAAGAGGAGGGCTGGGACAATGAGGGGCAACGAAGGAGAAGGGTTGGGAATTGCAGGACAATAAGAGGAGTGTTGTTCCGTGGTTGGGGCAGCGAGGGGGATGACTGGAATGAATTAAATTGGTGGTTGGGTGGTGGGACTGTAGGAAAAAGATAGCAAGCTTGTTCTGGGCGGCTTCAACAATCATGTGGCAGCTGGACAACGGTCAGAACAGTGAGGCAGGGGTGGGAACAGGGGCGGCAGTGAACGTGGAGGGATGGAACAGTGAGGGCGGCGAAGAGGGAGGGGAAGGCAATAGCGGTGACTAGAAAGGTTGTGGAGAAGTTGGGTAAGGATAAATGCCCCCTCAAGAGTGAGCTACAACCGGAGCACCTCTTGATTCCTTGGAAAGAAATCACCACCTCAGACAAGTTATAGCCGGAGCACTTTCTCATCTTCAAATACAACCCTAAATGGAGAAGCCTAAACGTTGCGGCTATCCTGTTAGAAAACACCATACAAACTACTTGATAAACTCTTATACAGCATATGTATAAGAAATGAATACAAATGAATGAATGATAAGAGTTTTTTATTGCAAATAAAACCTAAGAAACGAAAACATGATTGTTTCTGCAAACTGTCTACAATCTATAATATTGCAAAAAATCCGTGTGAGAAAGCTCTGAATATTTTTTTTTATATTTTCTGCACATTATTATTCTTGTACAAAATATTTCTATTTGATAAGAGTTTTATCTTTTGATTCCTCAGACACATCTTTTGCATGATTAATACTGCTTCTTACTTTATCCCGCATAGTATTAGCTTATTCACGAATATCTCATATTTCAAAATTTTGAAGAGTACTCATAAAAATAATTTTATTTCTGTCTTTTAAGTGTCCCCATCTAATTTTATTATTATATTTTCTAATTTTCATTTTTTAAATTCTTTATCTTAAAATCCAAAACTATTAATCGATGCTGTGTACTTAAATTTTCACTTTGAATGACTTTACAAATATTTCCAATCTCGACGTCCTATTTTTCTGTTAAAAAATAATCAATGTGTTTTATTAGATCTAATCTTATAAGTGATAACATGCTTATCTTTTTTTCTTAAATAAAATATTAGTAATAATAAAATCATAAGCCGAAACAAAATCCAATATAGTTTTACATTCTTCATTAATTACTACAAAATTATATCCACCATGAGAACTTCTGAAATATTCTATTATTTAGCGACATGTTTATTTACATCTCTAAAAAAAAATGTCTTCATGAGATATCTTTAGTATTAATTCATTTAGGTTATTCTAAAATTTTTCTTTTGGAAATATCCCAACCTTTTTGGGGGAGTACAAACATTTATAATATTAAGAATTTTAGTATCGACAATAATTATTATAGCTAAATTTCTATCTCCAATTCTACTAATTTTAACAACATCTTTCAAACTCATATCTATAATTGTGCAAACTATTTATAATATGATTCATATCTGATTACCAAAATTTAAAACCTAAATTATCTGACTTCTTGGTTTTTTTCTGTAATTTATTTAGTTTCTTGAATGCATAAAACAATACATTTATAGAATCATGTGATGAGAGGAATGTACAACTTGAGACTGAGAGATAAGGCCACGAGAGGTGGGACCCCAAGACCACAAGTAGAAGTATCTTGTCGCATTAGGACAAACAGGTGAAAACTCACTTGATTTAAGAGTGCATGAGATGGATTCCTAGCCATTGGATGTAATCCAATGGTTCCCACACTTTGCCTCAAATCCCTAATTTTTAAATTTTAAAGGAGGGTCGCAGCATAACGGTTAATTTGCCTCAAATCCCTAATTCTTAAATCTTAAAGGAGGGCCGCAACATAACGGTTAATGAATAAAGCTAAAATGGTAGTAATTAATATAACATAAGTGTTAATAAAAATTATTTCTTTAGTTAATTCGAGTCAAAATGAGTTGAACACGATCCGACAAAGAATAGTCTATCCATGGCTTGCTCATTTTTAAATAGAGCTAAAAAAATGGCTTGTACGAATCAAACACGAGTTGTTCATTAAGGCTCTGTTTGGCGCAGCTTATTCGTTGTGGTGTGTTTTTAAAATGTTGATTCTAGTGTTTGGAAGAATGGCGCGGTTGGTTAATTAAAAACACGACGTAATCTGCATAAGCTACGAGGCCCACGCGTTCGACGTTTCACTTGGTTCGCCCCCTCTTTGCCTATTGTTGAGCGACATCGCTGCCTAGGGTTTATTTTCTTCCCTTCCTTTTCTTCACTCCAATGAGTGATTGTCGGTGTTTACTTCTCCTCGCTCTCTTACTATCTTTGATACCTCCATCCTTACTTTTATCAATGTTTATTTTTGGTTTTTTGTCGCGGATTGTGTTATGAGGTGTGCGGTCCTTTTGTTGTCGCGGCTTCTAGTTTGCGGTTTTTTTGCTCTTCTCGGTTTGTGGTTTATTGTTATTTTCTGGTTTGTGGTTTGTGACATCTTTGCTCTCAGCGGTACATTGTTGAAATAGATGGATTCATAAGTTTCCTATTTCGGTTTCTAGTTGTGTTTGTACGGAACTTGGTTTTTGGTCTCTTTAATGTTTGTGGATTGTGGTTTGGAAGAGAGATTCGTTTTTCTCGTGAATTTGTGGATGATTAAATTTTTTTTTGTGAATTTTGGAGAAATTGGTATCTGCTCTCCTTGCTATATGGGAGTTTGCAGTTGGAAGAGAAGGATTTGGAATATTCTTATTATTTATGATTTTTAATCTCTTTGCTCTTTTTGATCTCTTGTTTCTAGAATGGATTTTTGGGTTCTCGTTGCCCAAGACAGTTTCAGTTTTTTGATGTCTTTGCTCAATTCAGTTTGTGAATGTTGTATTAGTTTGAGGTTATCTTTTCTAATGTGATTTGTGATCTGATAGAGGGGGATGGTAATCACCTTTTCAAAACCAAAGCCGGGGCCTTGTAACTTATCGAGTTACACCTTGTTTTTTTTCGTATGCATAGTGGTGGTATGGTGGAAATGGTGTGGTGGTGTGCCGGTCAACTTTTTCGATAGATTATGAAAGTATGGTATTTGAAAATAAATTTTGAAATTTAATTTAATATAATAGATTTTTTTTTTTTAAAGTAGTATGTTTTAATTTTTGAAAAATGAGACCAAGTGGATCTCATTCGTCCAATAGTTTGCATAATCGTGTCTGTACCGTGAATACTACACCCTCCCGAAAGATAAGTGCAGACCTCGGCGATAGACCCAATCGTGCAAACTAAGAGATCTGTGACATCCGTTTAGTCTGCGAACTTTTTATATATGACCGACAAGTTCCCCTATCTAATACAAAGATTAAATAGGGTTTATTTTACCTGGGTTCCAAGTTAACTATAGAGGCAAACCCTTATAGTTAATTACATCCCAAATGACGGGAGTCACTTGAGAAAACTCTCAATAATGACCAATGGTTCTAATCTTCAAGAATTTAATGTTCAGGTTTCCAAGGTAGGATGAGGAAAATCAAGTGGGAATGACTTAATGCAGAACACTTATTTTCAGGAGTCTAAAAGAAGGAACCGGTAGGGGATGTCATAGATCCTGAGGAGAAACCTCAGTGACATCCCGGACTATCCTAATGTGTGGTTGTGTTTTGGAAAAGATGTTATTCAATAGTTCAATCCTGCCAATTTTATTATTTGGGACTTACATTTGCATAATATCCGATTATGCAAATAGCCCGCAGAGATATGAGGGTTTACATCGTACCGTACAATAACCTCGGAACCTAAGTCGAGTTAGGACTCATGTCGCACAACATGGTTGAACAAGAGCCTAAAAAGGAAGTGTGAGGATTTACGTCGCGCTAGGCGAACTACCTCGAAGTCTTATGGATTGTTATTATACTAGGAATAGATAATGCAGAAGAAAATCCTCTTATTGTTCGCTCCAAGCTCCTCGTCATGCTGCTCACAAAGTTGGTTCCAAGCTTCTGTCGTCGTGACAGCTCCAGGGTTTAGATGTTTGAAAATTGTAGTTTATGTTTCACAGTTTTGGTGTCAATTTGGTTTTGCATACAAATTAATCAAATTGCAGGTAAATAAAAGATACTTGAAAGATAAATTGTAGTAAAGTAAATGCTGTAGATAAATTGTAAAAGCGTACCTGGGCATCTGCTACTGTTGCATTATTAATGTTGCGAGCATATTATGATTTGCGACATATTTAAATATACTTGCAAGAAAAATAAATAAGACAAGCAAACCTAGCATGAAAGTCATAAAGATGATTAGTAGAACTCATAAGCAAAAGAAACACGTAACCACATATGACAGATCAAAACTGGGTATAAGACATTGGTAAAAGTGGGGGCTCAGAGCTGGGTTGTGTGCTTCCCGACCTTGAGTAAGAGTTGTCAACTTGACATTCTACAGGAGGTAGTTCTTAACCTCAATCCAAGTGACTAGCCATAGACTTTTATAAATTTTCATAGGAAGATTTTCATGCAAAAATTATTATTTAAGTTTTTTTAATGAAAAGTTCTTTTAATTATGCAAAATGAATTTTTATTTTATTTTCGTAAATATTTTTTCAAAGCCGTGTAGTCCACAGGTTAGTCACTCTAATCGTGCTAGAACTACTGACCTAAGAGTGTCGAGGGCAACGATCTCATCAATAATCGGCGAATGGTATCATAGATCATTCCCTCTCCCTTATTGAAGATCCTTGAGGTAGGAGATACTATTCTAATAATTTCACTTCGTATTCCTCGTTTAAGCACACACAAGCAATGTCGTCGTCGCCCTCGCCACTTAGACCCTAGACTCATCCTAGTCCGATGATCCATATGTGGCGTTAACAAATTTCCCCAATTGCCAGGAGAATTTGAGTGTAATATTCAAGCTCAAATCCCGATGCATTGAGTTTTATTGTAGGTTAAGTCATTATGAGAATTTCACTATTAATTTAATTAAGGAAGCATGGGTCACGTCTCGGTGCATCCTGGCGTCTAGTGTCTTGATCAGTTTGTGAATTAGGGTCAAGTGTCTAGTTTCATTGTGCATTCGAGGATTATGTGAATAGACTTTTACCTAAGGTATGCTCCTAAAACCTTAGGAGGTTACACTGCAGAGATTAGATAGATGGGCTCTCACCTAAGATGTGCTCCTAAAGATTAGGAAACCTACACTAAGGATTAGGTGGATGAACTCTCACTTAGGGTGTGCACTTAAGCTATAGAAAGCCTACATTGAGGATTAGGTAGATGGGCTCTCACCTTGGGTGTACACCTAATGTCTAAGAGGTCTACACTAAGGACTAGGTGGATGGGTTCTCACCTAAGGTGTGCGTGCTCCTAAAACTCTAGGGAACCTACTCTTTAACTTATGCTTAAGGTGATTTAAGGTTTCTATATCTTCCAATTAACTAAATCATCAATCCCCATCTTTATGACTTCACCATTTAAAAACAAATAAAACAAAAGAAGGATAAGACAAGACCCACTTCCAAAACTAGTAAAGTCAAGGGGAAAAACAACGAGTGGATCAACCTAAAAGCGTTAAATAACAATCAATTGAAACCCAAAATATTGGGCAAAAAGAGGTCCGTAAAACAAATTTCAAACCGCATGTAAATCAACACCTAAATGCTACATAAATCTTGCCAAAATAGAGCGTAGATTATCTCAAAATTAGCCCATCAAAATGCTTCAAAACATTGATTAAAACAATCCCGCAGATGGCAGGTTTAATGCCTCCAAAACATTAGGCGAAGCTCCCAAAATCAGCCCTAAAACAGTAATTTTAAAATTCCCAAACAGCTCTCATGTAAGATCAAGACATCAATTTTAAATATCCTAAAATCAGTTAGGAAATTCAGCCCAAAATAGTGTGTAAACTCTCCAAAATCAGTTAACAAATTGTCTTTAAAATAGTACGTGAATCAGTTGACAAAGCCCTTAAAAATCGCAATGTTTAGATTCACCAAACAACATGTAAAATAGCCCCCAAGGGAGGCATTCGGAAATGAAAGAGTATAGACCTGCAAATAAGCATTCAAGCCCTAGAATAATGGTCATATCGAGCCTCATAGTATTTCCTTTCGAGTGCTTGAAACATGAAATTAACAAATGAGTATTTAAGATCAACAAGTAAATGGTCATTGAAACTTCACAATATTGCATTTAGGTGCTTGAAACATAAAACCAACAGCTAAGCATTTAAAATCAGCAATAACGTATGATCAAAATAGTGTTTATAATTCTCCAGAATTAGTAAGTATCTATGGCCAAAGCAGCATTTTATTCTTCCAAAACCGCAAGTTTATAAGACTCGAAACAACATCCATGTCATTCTAAAACTTTCAATTCAGCAAGTAGGTCTACAAAAACTTAACTTTATGCGTATTGTAAAAGATAATGCATTATCTTATTGCAACATAAAATATTTGAGTGCTATGCATACTCATGTGAAAGTTCGAGGTAATGGACATATAAAAGCACATGGATTGAGTGGATGTTTATGCAAATCTTCCTAACTCGTAGATGCATGTATTGCATAAATAAAATGAGCGGTACAATAACAAAACAAGAATTCGTTACTCAGTTACTGCAATCGCTAAGTTTCTGCACTCCAAAGCTTTTCAGAAGTTCTGGAGTTCTGTGTTCCTCCAACCTCCAATGCGGGCAAGGGGGTCGGCCGAGTGATCCTGGTCGAGAGAAAGAGAGTCCAACGAGATATGGAGTCGTTCGGTCTATTGAGATGGCGAGTCGAGCGGGGTCTGGTTGCGAAGAAAAGGGCAGAGGCGAGCATAGCTTCGATATGTGGAGGAAGAGGCGTGCGGGGTCGAGCGTGAGGAGTCGCGCAAGGCTTCGATCGAGACAAGAAAGAGCGAGCAAGCAGGAAGCCGACGAGGGTGAACGGGAGAGAAGAGCTGTCGAGTGCGAGTGGGATCTCTCGAGAGCGGGACTGCGAGCGAAGAAGCAGGCGCGAGGAGGAGGGCGAGCTGGAGAGAGGATCTGTCGAGCGCAGAGGGAGAGCGGGATCGAGCAATTTCGGTGCGGGAGAGGGAACGGTGAGCGAGTGGGAAACATGCGAGAGATTAGGCGCGGAGTAAAGAGACAAAGCCAAGCGGGAAAGGGAGAGAGAGGTGAGGCAGGCGAAGAGCTTCGGTCTTCGGTCGAGGGAGAGGCGAGGCGGGCTGAGCGGGGGTCTCGGACGCGATTCCTCGGCGCAGCAAGGAGTCGAGCGAGGGAGATGAGCAAGAGCGATTGGGGAATTTCGTTCGAATGAAGAGCAGTCGCGAGCAAGAAGGAAAGTGCGAACTCAAGAAAATTTCCTGTCGAAAAGAAATCCAGCGGGATTTGTATCCCGCACCTCTCTAATATCGTTACAGGTGCATGGAGTGGGCTATTGAATGCATTCCATACATGGGCAGTTATATTAGGTAAACAAATAACTCCTAATCAAATCTAATTAAGATGAAATTAGGAGGTAAAATTTAAATTTTATAATTTTGAAATTTGAAATAATCCTGGCTTGTGTTCAGCCTGTGTCGAGCTCGAATTGAGCCCGGGCTGAACCCAAACCCGTGCCCCGCTAATTAAAAGAAATGTGCATCAATTTCCGTGCAGCTCGCGCGAGTGTGAAACCACAGCAATATGGGTGTCTTTTCTATCTAAAATCGACATTCCGCGCGCGTCGGCGCGGTCCGTTTCGTCATCCGGGGTCGTCCGGACGAGTTTGCCGCCGGGCAAGTCGATTTAAGCCAAAATTGTGTATGATGCAACGAGTGCGTTGCTGAGTCACCGAGGGTTCACCTAATGTCGTATGATCCTGTAGGAACTTATTTTCGGGACCTCTACATGCTGGTCCTTAGCCCTTGCAACTAGAAGTTGAGTGCTTGGAACCACTCATGCGAGTTCTTCACAAAAATGAGTAAAGAAGCGGTTTGAAGTTATATGGGAAGGTGTGCGTGCGAGTCTTCACAAAAAATGAGTAAAGAAACGGCTTGAAGTTCTATGGGAGGTGGGCTCCATTACTAGTCCAGCACTAGGATGGTCAACCAGGAACCCCTAAGGCTAGATCCTAGGTTCTAAGATTAGGAGGCTAAGGTGCAAGGAACTCCTAAGACTAGATTATGGGTTTTGGGAGTAGGAGACTAAGACCTCACTAAAATGAGGTCAACATGGTGTTACTCTTTTTCTCATATTGTAGTTTATGAGTTTTAGTGGTGGTTATGGTGTGACGGTGATGGGGTGATGATGGTGGTGTGGTGAGGTGCTCTCGTGGTATTGCTCTCTTGCACTATATGGTGTCTTTTATTGGTTTTAGTGGTGGTATGGTGTGGTGGCGTTGATGTGATGGCTGTGGTGTGGTGGAAGTGGTCTGGTGGTCTTGCTCTCTTTCTCATTATGTTATGGTTTATGAGTTGTAGTGGTGGTTATGGTGTTCTGGTGATGGTGTGATGGTGGTGTGTGTAGATGTTGGGGGTGGTTCTTTGGTGCCATGGTGGTGGTGTTGTTTGTTGTGATGTTGTGCCATGATTATTTATGTGGTGGTTGTTAGTGGTGATATTGGTTGTGTTGTTAGTGGTGTGTTATTGGACTGGGTGTCCTAATACTGAGTATTCTTCATAGACGAGTGTATATTTCGTGGTGGTTATTTCATGGAAGGGTAAGAAGAAAGCCAGTTTGTCTAAATTATCTATTCAATTTGAATATCCTGGAAGTTTTGTCGTGTCCTCTGAGAATATCTTGGTTCATGGGCTCTTCAGTCAAATTTAAATTTTTTTCATCATAATTTCACTCTCCATACTGGTACTACTAGTGCCATTTAAATTAATGTTAATTCTCTTTTTCATAAGTACACAAAACATCGAAGTAGATTATTAGTTTTTTCAGGAAGTTTTTGGCACTTACATTATTTTGCTTACTGATATTTTTGCAAGCTTTCAAATTGCTAATGTATTTATGAAGATAATGATATGACATTGGTAATTCCTTGTTGGCAAATTGATATTTCTGGTTATTGTTGTGAATTAAGGTTAGCCAATAGATGTAATTTAGTAGCATAGCGGTAAATATTTGAATTTAGGAATGTAGCTGTAGGTTCTTATTTGGTCAAATCTGATTCCTACTTTGGGCAAGGAGTCCGATTGGCAAGGCTCATTGAACCATATTGTTAAGAACTATAGGAATATACTCGTTAGAGTTTGGAGGAATAAACTGTCTGTCATAATTATGTGGAACTTTAAACTATTATTAAAACTACATGCAGCTTTTAATATTAATGTAATGAAAATGGAAAACATGGTATGTACCAGATTGTCAGGCTGGCACATATGTTCATGATCATGTATTTTTGTTTGTTAAGTATTTAATAGCCATATTTAATTTTTTCTTTATTTTCTTTGAAAGCAAATTATTATATTCTATCTAGATCCATACATGTATTATAAGATGATCAGTCATTACTTGAAGATTAATGTGCAAAATATCATCCAGAAGAAAATAATTGTTTTTTACTTAAATCTCGCTCATAACAGGTAAATATACAATGTTTTGCTTCTTCAGAATATGAATGGTTATTTGGTGCTTCTGTACTTCCGTGCATTGTAAAACTAGCCGTAAATTTTTGTCCAACTGTTACATAATACTGTGTATCTTCGTGTTTCTAAGTTCAGCTGTCTTTGTTAGGGAAATCTCGCCTCAAGTTTGATATGAGATCATACCAGGAGATGGTGGTTATTCCGATGAAACAAATGAGTGAGGATAATCAGCAACTTACATATCTTAAGAACAAAGTTGTGAAAGAGAAGGAGCGTTCAAAGTCTCTCAAAAATACTGTTGCGCATGTGACCCAGAAGCTGCATGAAACCAGTGAAGATAACAGGATTGTAAGGCTTAGAACTAAGATGCAACAAGAAGAGAGCAAGGAGATGGTAAGTTTCATTTCTCTCTGACATTGCGTCTATCAATGTTAATGGGTTTCTAAAGTGTTTGATTTCCATTTAGTTTGGGTTTTAGCTCAATAAGATATTTGATTGACCATTGCTGTTATTTTAAAGATTAATTTGAGACTCTGTAATCTCAATTCCTTATTTGCAAGGTAACATGGCTTTTCTAGCACTGGTTAAGTACCTGTGAATTTACGGCAGCGCTAACAATATGCTATTTCTTTTTACCATTTGGCAGATAAATGATATTTTTTTCAGTTCTTTTCTATTTTTTTTTGCGGACATGTATAAAGTGTTTTATAAAATGTTCAACACCCATCTTATGGTTTGGCCACAAATTGTAATTGATTTTTTTACATGTGTTATTCAGATGGATTTTCAAGAACACTTTCTTAAGGATCAAATAGATAAAATACACAAGCACACTGAAGAGAAGGAAAGGCAATATGAGAAGTTGGTTCAAGAGGAGCGTGCTAAGGCAAAATCTGCTGATTCAAACTCTGGATATGGCAGAGATTGCAACTTGAGGTAATGTTTTAGCGATGAGATTTAAATTTGCCATTTCTTGATCACAACTTGATAACCAATCCAAACGTAATTGGAATTTCATAATTTTGTTTCTATCCAAAATTTCCTACCAAGCTGTTTTATTTTTTATGGAATTCTTTTGTGGTTTCTTTGTGATGCTGTTGTCCGCAATTTGGAACTTATTTTATGTGTGATAACTTTTAGGTTTTGCCTACTGTTATTTAAGAACTTCATGCCTGCTTGTAGGGGTGTAAACGAGTCGAGTCGATCTCAAGGCTCCCTCGGTTTGAGCTTGAGCTTGATTAAATTTATCGAGCTTGAGCTCGAGCTCGAGCTTAGGTCTACGAGTTCGCGCCGGCTCACGAGCCGACTTGTTTATTATAGAAGAGAGAAAATAATGTTAATTTAAGACAGTTTTATTATAAAATGATAAATAAAATGAGCATTTAGGAGAGAAATTCTAAGAAATAACTTAATATAAAATCCAAAATATTATTTTCTTAACATTTAATACTTTAGAGATAATGTATTTAAATTTAATATATTTTGATTATATTTTATATTAATATTTTTTTAANTCTTCTTTTATGAGTGCAATGAATCATCTTTTGATGAGTGCTTATCACCCTTTTTCTTTCTTTTTTATGTCAGACGGTGCTTTTAACAACAATGACTTTCTAGATGCTTCAAATGCTGTTTTTTTTAGCATAGTGATTAGGGGTTAGTTGCACCATACAATTAACCTCATCTTAAGCCATTGTTTGGCATTTAATTCCACCATTTTTAATTCTCTCTCTGAATTTGCCATGTTTTTTTTTTTGCCTCTGCTTGATATACGTCATAAATTTAATTTGGGAAATTTACATACATCGTACATAGTTTCCTATTTACATATCTCACACCTAAACTTTCATATTTACATACACAGCACTCGAGTGCCTGAAACCCATGCTTGAAAAGGTATATTTCAAGTATTAGTATTATTATTTTTGATGTGATATTAAAGATTTGAGTGCTATGTGCCTAAATATGAATGTTTAGGTGTGAGATAGATATGTAAATACATTAAGATTTGTGTGCTATGTATGTAAATGGCCCCATTTAATTTATGCTTTAATGTATTATATTGCATGATAAAATTTTAGCACAAAACTAAATGATATTTGAAGCAGTTGCGCATTTCTCGACAGATGGAACATATCTATAGAATATGTTGATTATATATTGCTGTTATATTTCAGCCATCTGTTTCACCTGGATAGGATAACAATCAGTAGGGAGGGCAGCTGCATGCTCTTTGTGCAAGCATTACATTCACCGCTGCTGTTGGGTTGCATGCATGACTGAAGACGCACTCATACTTATCTCTATAAAGAGTTTTGATGTAGTTTCATGTGCGGATGATAATATTCAAGTAATTGTGTTCCATTAAGTCCAGGAGTAGCATATGGTGGAAGACAGGGTAGGCCCAATAGATCACCTGTAGACAAAAATGATTATAAATCATCCATGTCTGCGGAATTAATATTTTATTGCATCTAATATATAATAATATCATTCAAATCTAAAGCTTATAATAAATTTTTATTTTAATTAATTTATTATTTTTGGATGTACATGCATTAAAATGAGTAAATTTGAGTGCTAGTTTTATAACTACTGAATCTTTAGTGGTCTTCAAATAAATCCTTTATATCCTTCACCATAAACAACAATTGCTTCAAAACTAAAAAGATATGTTTTTCCGTCACACTAATCCAATGTTCGAATTTCCTACCTTACGAAGATTTACACTTGATTAATTTTTTTTTCTATTATGTATTCAATCTTCCTAAATGTAACTCAGCTATTCGATTAATTGTTGTCTATAGAAGCATAACAAGATGAATCTTAAAAATTAAACGAGGTGCAGAACAAAGAGGTTTTGTCAAGTGGTTGTTGCTCCCATTATCAACCAACGAGTCTCCCAACACAAACATGGCGGGAAGCCATTAAAATAAAAGAAACAGCAATGGGAAACTAACTCTGATCGAACTGATCATCTCCTTCCTCGTTTCAGAAGAAACTCATGCATTTGTGCTCACTAGTCAACCTGAGCTTCTTGTTTTTAGTTTTAGGGTTTGGGCTCGGCTCTGTGCTCTTATTGGTGGCTTCCATTTGTAACTGATGATTTCTACTTCTTCTTTATTTTTTTTCTCGCAGATTCAGTGCAAGATGCAGTCCAAAATTAAGAAGATGACAAAATGAGAGAGCCGTTTAATTGAAAAGATATATAGAAGCATGTCGGTTTTTGTGAGAATTCTCGAAAATATTTATACTTTATATTAATAACGTATGTCGTTGTGGTGAGATGTGATGACATCCGTAGGATATAAGAGCCAGTGTTCGTAGGTTGCAGAGGCAAGAATTGGAGATGCACGAGCTGTGTATCATGTAAGTCGTAGTTGGCCGTGTAAGTCTTAGTGGTTAGATGTGAGAAGAGAACTTCAGAAGTTTAGAGAAGTTAATGTATTTTGAGTGCAACAATTATAAGTATTTGTTGTGGGGTGTGTTGTTGCACAATATTCAGGATATGTTATACCACCTTTAAAGATGCATCATTGCACTATATGCAGGATGCGACTTTGCACTATATTTTTGGGTGTATTGTTATGTTGTCTTTTGGGTACATACTTGCTTCGTATTCGAGGTATGATGTTGCACGGTCTATTGGACAACACATTGCATTGCTTGGCACTTCATTGTTCCGTAACGAACATTGGGATTTTGCAATATAGTGACTTCATGAGTGACTTCGCTAGTTTTCGACAGAAGCGGTCGACTGACGATGGTAGATGATGGTCGTTAAATGGTGGACGACGGTAGTAGGCTGTTTCAAGTGAGGCAGAAATTCATCAAATCTTCAGTGTATAATATTGGACTATCTCGTTCGGCAAGCTATGACATTCCCCTGGCTCCAGGTCTAGCTACCCTCTTAAAAGCGAGGTACGACTCTATTTATAGTGTGAAATATATATTTCTATAAATAAGGAAGTAATTCAAACAACTCCACCGAAGTGATTCTCTCGATTAAATAATATTCAAATGCAATTAAGTGCCTTAACGATGTCATAATTGAGTGATCATTGGCTTGTGGGATTCGTCTCGCATATCACTTGATTTAACTATGAACTAAAAGCTCCAAAAGTGGTTTAAGGGATCAATCTAGGCTTGATTTGGCTCATATTAGATCAATTTTGGTTTTATCGGATTAGACTTCTTGAGTTGGTCAGTTTAAGTGTAAGTTTACTGAAATTGAAGTTCTGAATGATTATTAATTAAAGCTTGAATATCTGTTTCTCAAAAGGTTACCTTGAGATTCATTCAAAATGATAAAATTTTTGATGATGCATCAATTATCCCTCTATTTTCTTGCAAGGTTAACATCAACGCCAAAAATATTAGAAATTAGAATTTTTTCACTCACACATACTTAATACGTATATATGCATAAATAGAACGCAAATCGGGGCCTTGGTTTGCGCTGCCCATCCATCTTTTTTCTGCGTGATAAGGGTTTGGCTTATGGCTTCATAATTTTATTTTGCCTCGGCAGGTTGGGTAGTCGGGCAAGCATGGCTGGTCGGCTGGCTAGAGCGAGGTAGCACGTCGAGAAAGTTATCGGGTTGTGGGCCATAATCAAGTCCATGGAAGGGTCGGGCCGACTTAGAAAATATGCAAAAGTATGCCATCAAAGTTAGCACACACGCTTTGTATAAAAAATATAATGTACACTTTGAGGTGCGTGTCTTATGAGGTTTATGCCATTTTAAGCTTGTATCTTCTAAAGCTTGTGCCTTCATTGACTTATGTCTTCTCAGAGCTTGAAATGCATCAGTTCCTATTGAGACTCATTGCTTCTTGATGTACTTCTGAAGCTTGTAGCTTTCTGTTGTTTAATGAGGCTTGCCGTCTTCTGATGTATTTGACGCACACCTTTGTCTTCTAAGGTTTGTAATATTTTGAGGTCTTTGAGTTGAGTCTTTCTAGTGAAGACCATGCCCACCACTAACGTTTCATCGAGACTTGTCTCCTAAGATTGTCTTTCAGGAACATGATATCTTTTTATTGAGCCTTGTCTCTTAGGCTTAACATTCTAGGGGTAATGTTACTACATATTGAGCCTTGTTCTCAATTTCTAGTGGTATGATATTTTCCCATCCAGTATGACCTTTTGGGCCCAACTTCCAGGCGTATAGATGGAGAACTTGTCTGCCACTATACATGTTCGACTTTTCCTAGACTATTATTTGAAGTGTGCCTGTCTGATGACTGTATCATGTAATGGAAGAAGTCGATGAGAACTCATCAAAGATTTTTGATATATCACAAGATTTTAGTCAAAACTTTTGTTTTATAACTGTAGCATGTGATGGAAGAGGTTGAATGGAGTCCACGATTAAGCTCATAATGAGGTATAAGAGAATATTATGTATATCTTAAAACTGAGGCATAGCTCGAAATGAACCATTTTTTTTCATGGGAATATGGTCAAAGTCATACTCAAGAATGATATTTGATAATTGGGTAGTTGCTTCTTTTAAATTTGTTATCTTCTAACGAGGGTGTTTTCCACACGAGCTCATAAAGCGGCACATGTATCAAACCTTTGAAAGATCATCTTCCTTATTAAGTTTAGGAATAACTCCAATATGGTGGTTTGGGGNCTAAGAGTCGAGCCAAGCCACTTATCGAGCTGAGCTCGCCGTCTCCGAGTCAGCTTGACTTACTTACACCCCTACCTACTTGTCAACACAAATTATGTTTCTGCAAATTGGTTCTATATTTTGTTAACAATCTAAATCATGCTGCAATTATCTTTTTATGTACTAGACTTGTATACAATGATTCTAATAGGATACACTTAGTGTATTCTATGATTGCCACATGACACAATTTTGAATTTAAATTTAAATATATGTATGGAAAACCATCTAATGATACACGAAAACCATTTATTTTAAAATTTAAAATGAACGTTTTAAATCTTAGTTGTAATATCATATGTGCTTATTTTAGTCTTGCTGAGATAAGAAGGCTTACGTGGATGAGTGACTTGCGCTTAAGAGATAAAATGAGAAACAAATGTATTCGTGAAAGGTTGGTGTAGCTCCAATGACGGAAAAGATTAGAGAGAGTCGTTTTAGATGGTTTGGTCACATTAGACGTCGACCATCTGGTGAGACATTTAGGAGAGAAGATGTTTTAGATTTGACTTATGTTAAGAAAGGTAGAGGTAGACCTAAAAAGACTTCGGCTTGTTGTTAAAAAATGATTTTAGTTTATTATAATTAAATAAAAATATGACACTCAGCAGGACACAATTGAGAAAATGGATTCATGTAGTCGATCTCAATTGGTGTGATAAAGGCTTGTTGTTGTTATTGAATAGACAATTATATTGTGAGCATATGATAACTTCAATTTTGAAAAATACTCCTGTACGTTTTATATTTAACTATTACATTTTGAATTTCATTTTTTTTAAATTCATATTCAAGTTAATTTAAAAAATATTAATTTTAATATTTAACTCTATATATATATATATATATATATATATATATATATATATGTAAGCGAATTTAAATTAATATTTAGTTATTTCCTTACATTTAACCTCATATGATACTTTAAATTTAAATTTTTTTTCTCAACCTGTAACTATTTGTTCTCAAACTATATATATATTTCCGTTTTGGTGCCTTCATCAAACATTAAAAGGCTTTGGAATTTGGTAAAAAGCAAAAGATATTGGTTAGGGTTTTGCTGTGAATTTTGATGATTTGGTGAATTTTTTATAAATGTAAATAGAAGTATGTTTGTTCTGTAAAGAGCTGAGATTTGAGAGTCGGTATAAACTTGCCCTTTCTTTTTAATTTTTCTAGCTGAGATTATATATGTATATCATTTAAAAGTTTCGTGCATTCACTTTTTCTCAACCTGTAACTACTGCACGGGTTTGTTTTTGACAGCAAGAAGAGTGAAGAGTTTATAGAAAGCCAGGCAAAAGATGTGGAAGCATTTGAGGGTAGAAGGGAGAAGCTGATTAAAACATATGATGAGAAGAAGATATCCTTGAGACGGCGGCATTTGGCGGAAGAGGTGGAACTCGAGGCGGAATTTGATGCTGAGCTCACCAAATTGATGGAGGAGCATGCGCCAACTTCCTTTCAGAACTCAACCACTGATTAGCAATTTCCATATTATGTAGGGTTGTGAGGAGGATTGGTTAGAGGGGGGCATTGCAGGTTAAATATGTGGATG
>JXCR01132999.1:55619-82745 GCA_002079205.1 Phalaenopsis hybrid cultivar
AGAGTTTTGAAATATTTTGCCTTTTGTCTGATTGCTATCTCCCTAGATAATTTTCTTTTTGAAATATGATCTTTTTTGCTTTACTTCGTATGAATTTTGTTGTCAATGATATTGGCACAGGCACCCAGTTTAAGGTTCTGGTAGAATATGCTCCGTCTCAAAGCATTCCAAAATCCTGGACTAAGAAAGATGGCCGTGAAGGGTCTATATTCAAGGGTATTTGAGAATATGTGTATATATATATATATATATATATATATTAATTCATTCAATTTTTCATGCCATGCATCAAGTAATCTATGTTTTCTGTATTAATTATAAAGAGTTCTTTGATGTATATATAGACCCTGACTATCAAGAGTTTCTCGAGCTTCTTGCAAAGCCTACGGAAAATCTCCCTAGTGCTGAAATTCAGCTTGAAAGGAGAGAGGCTGAAAGAGCTGGTGCGTAGTGGCGAAATTTAATATGGGTCAGCATTAACCTTTTTAAGAATTTGAATGCTAGTTGCGTTTGCTTTCATACATGCAGGTACAAAGGAGGCTCCTATTGTAACACCTCTTATGGATTTTGTTAGGCGGAAACGAGCAGCTAAGGTTGGATCTCAGGTATCATTTTTGTGTTTATTAGATTGGACCATTGTTTCTGTTATTATATTTCTGAAGTTCTGACTGTTTTATGTGCGTGTGCGTGCATCTACATTTAGTTTTTAATAATCGAACTCCAAAAGTTTGATTCTGTGTGTTGCACATAACAATGTGCAAGAGGTGCTATTGAATCTAATCACAGTCAAACTCATGCTTCATTTGCCATTACTGTGTTATTGGGATGTATGATATGAAATAAATTCATTATTACTCTCTTGGAGGGGGGTAAATTATTTTGCATTGAGTGGTGGAACGAGGATGTTGACGGTGGCTCTGGCCACTCTACATTTGAGAAAGTCATATGCAGTTATATATAATATGAAAGTTTTAGCCTTAAATTCTATTGTATTATATATATTACAGAAGCTTTGACCCCTTCCAGATTTTGGGTGATCCTTTTTGCCTGCTATAACTTGCAATTGTTTGTTCATTCGTTGTAAACCTATGAATGAGGTTCATGAGAGCTTTAACATTCTTGGACATATATTTGCTGCACAAAACAATGTGATTTGCTAGGATATCATTCCTCTCGACACAATGTTCAGTTTGTTTTTATATGAAGAGCAAAAGTTTGAACGTGCTTTGTCCCATTATGCATGAGGAGCAAATGTTTGAATGAACTTCCAGCCTCTCCCAAATAGGAGAGAATAATTAGTATTGTCTATGCTATTTTTTATAGCTGCAGGAGTATTTCTTATATTAATTTTACTGCTTTTGTCTATCATTTTGGAAAGTAGGGGTTGTTGTGGCTGTCAAATCTTCTATTCGTACGTGAAAAATAATGTAGATGTATGGATTTATCATTCTTGATTGTGACAAAGGAATGCTGCCACATTAAGGCCTTAATAGTGCTCAATTAATATTTGAAATACCATGTTGGTTTTAAAAGAACCTTAAGACTTAGTTATTGCCTATAAAGCTTGAGGTTAGCTTAACTATTGCTCATTAAACGGTTGAAGCCAACTCAATGATTAGCAAGATAATGAAGCTTAGCAAAATTTTGACATACTTAAAAGTAGGCACATCTTGAGCATATAAAGAAAGGAGAAAGCACAAAAAAAGAATCAACCTAGAGAATTGGGATAAACAAGGATACTTATTCAATATAGAGAAGTGTCTCAAGAGTTTTTTTTGATAAGAGAATATTAAAGTGACTTAGCTATATAAATTATAAAATGTAAGTAAATCAACTATGCTACATGGATCTATGTCTTTTGCAGTAAAGGAGCTGTTGATGAATAAGTTGAGTATTAAACAATTGTGAATGCTAAATGAAGGTGCGCTTAAATTAGTAATGATAGAATGAGAACGAATTATATAATGAGGATGACATGTATTAAAAATAAGGTAGTATAAAATTGACTTCATTGAAATGCACATGCATAATGGAGGTAAAAAGAAGCAAGAATGTCAAATAGATAGAATTGATGTGGAAGATTTAGGAAGGAAAAAGAAGTATGCTGAAGTTTATATAGCTAGGAGTTGCATAAAAATTACTTCACAAGGTAAAGTTTTCACTTCATCAAATACTCAACTGAACAAAGCAGAATTCATAGAAATGATAATAATGAAGATGATGGTAATAGCATGACAACAAGTCCTTGCTTTTTTTTAGTAAACGGTAAAGGCCATGACCTTGAATTCATAAAATGTTGAGTTGTGTCTTTTTTCTCCAATCATATCATAAAGGTTGGTTGGATAGCGTTAAATTTGTATTATCAAATTGATAAATACATACACACATACACACATACACACATAAATACATATGTATGTATGTCTCTGTGTGTGTGTGTATGCATGTGTGTGTGTGTGTGTGTTTGTATGTATGTGTGTGTGTGTATGCATGCATGGATGAATGTATGTATGTATGTATGTGCATACGTACGTACAGATACACACACACATACAAACATATATATATATATATATATATATATATAGGGTTTAGGGTTTAGGGTGTACATATCTATATGTATGTATCTATATACATATAGATATTTATATATACATACATACATACATACATACATACATACATATATATATAAATTAAATGGCTCTTTATTTTCCATATACTGTTTTAGTGTATGCAGAATAATATGTAGTAGGTTGGGTGTGCGCCAGACCTTCAGCTTTAAGATTCTTCGCTTGACATGGAATATGGTGATCATTTTCTTTCATTGAACATACAATAAAAGAAACAATTTGTTTATCTTTGTTTAGTTTTACCTCTAGGACTATCTGTTTTTCGTTTTGCAGTTTATTCATGCCTTTAAATCTCATAGTTATGTTACAAATTGACTTTCTCAGAGTTCATTTCATTAGTGGGAATATCACTTAACATTTTCTCTTGATAGCAGAGAACGTCTGGTAATGGAAAACCAAGTCGAAGAGCTTTAGTTGGTGGTAATGGCTCTAGTTCTTCCTCTAAACGTGGTTCTGAGAAGCGAAGAGGGCCCTTTTTGAAGGTATGCATGTGTTTTTTTTTTTGTTAGGCTTGTTGCTATTCATTGAATATGAAGCAGGTGATCATATTCATTTAAATGCTATTATTCTTGAATTTTGCAATTTGCATTAATCAAAACAAAGGGGTTACCAAAAATGCAAAGTGTAAACAATGCATATGCAAAAGAAAACCTTCATCACTAAGGATGGAAATAAGATCACTATAATCATTTAAATGATTCAAAACAAAGCTATTATTTAAAGCTAAAGTATCACAAAAATGAGTAGCATTGTTGCAATCTCTAGAAGTGTGAAGGAAAGCCACTTGCTTGAAAGTTGAAAGAGGCCAAGAAGTCGATTTTCTGTCTAAATCTCGGGTGAGCCTCCCAAAATTTCCTTTTCGCTGGGTCACACATAATGCAGATGATGTTGGAATTAACACATTCGATAATGACCTCCTTGCATTCATGCATGCATGGCTCAATAATTTGTTGGATGATGAGGATAGCTTGGAGTTCAACTCTAGCAATGTCCCAACGTGAAAACTACAGCTCAAAGCAACAAGGAAGTTACCTTGTTCATCTCGGATAATAGCACCAATTCCTGCCACACCGGATGGAGCAAAAGCCCCATAAACGTTGATCTTAATCCTGCTAGGAAGAAATAGGAAGCAACCTATTCGGTTGGCTCGCATTCCATCGCTCCGCTCCCGGAAAGGAAATAGATGGATGTCGGTGAGGGCTTCGAGAATAGAAGTAGCAATGATAACGGGTGTACCGTACATTTGAACACGGACCTTCACATTTCTAGCTTTCAACAATGGTGTAAAACATAACAAAACATGCGGGAGAGGGATATCTTAACTCGGGTAAGCCCACATAAATCATCCTCAAAGCTGCAAGAATGACAAAATGAAACCCCATCTAGAAAGACTTTGCTTCACCTAATTCAGGAACAAGTAATTAGACACCATGTGGGATTGATTTTCGCTCTTCTGCTAGCCCCAAGGGCAAAGGCCATCCTCCGTTAGGCTACATTTTAAAAGGCAAGATTTTGTTGGTATAGCATTGTGAGCCATTCACCACAAAAAACATCTTTTCTTGAGGGTGTACGTGAAGCTTCTTAACCTAATAGAAATCTGTCATTCTATCGACAAAGTTAGCTTCATAAGCTAAAGTTGTGATTCTTCTTCACGAGTTAGCTTGAATAAGCTCCAAACAATGCTCCTGTAGTTCGGTATAGATCGGGATTTGTAGAATACAATTGGTCATCCCCACCCCAAAACATTCTCTATTCCGCCCCTGCTTCATGCTTCCATTCGAGATAAATTCAGCAAGTTAGGCATTTTCTAGCATATTGGCATTAACAAAACAAGGCCAAGCAACAAGTGGCCTATCGTAAATCCAAATATCCTCAAGAGCATTGATGCTTTTGCCATTCTTAATCTTTCATTGAGTAATAGCTTTTAAAGTGATAACACCATCACAAATGACCTCCAAGCATTAGATATGGTGTGGTAGGCAGTTTGCTAAACATTCCTACCGTACTTACTTGCGAGGCATTAATGCAAGTATGATTCTCGATCCTATAAGAAATTTCAAGCAATTCTGGCTCATAGGGGTCCTTTGCATTTTTCAGTGGCGTGAAAGCCCAATCCTCCCAATCGAGTAAGCTTGCACATTTTATCCCGTTCCACATAGTTTAAAGATTTACTGTTGGGGTCCTTCCTCTAAAAAATTTTGTTGCAATTGCGTTGAATTTATTGAAGCACACTGACAGAAACCATGGTATGTGAAACTATGTACGTAATCATTGGGAGGAGAAAAATTATCAACGTTGCCCTTCTAGCTAACGACAGATGCCTGTTGCCCCAAACATTAATCTTACTACTGGGTTTATGTGTCAACTTCGAAAAGTCCCTCATGTGAAGCTTTCTCAAGGCGAGGTGAAGCCTGAGATAGTCCAGCTACTCGACCCGCTTAAAGCGAAAAATTTTAGTAGCCCTTTTCCAAGGAATTGTGGATGTACTTAAGAATGACAAATTTTGAAATCTTAAACTTTTGCTCCGTTTATGCACAATAATTTGCTAAGATATTGGATAAAATGTTGGCGGCTCTAATCGAAGCTTCAGAGAAACGGATAATATCATCGACATAGAGCATATGTGAAATGAGAGGGGAGTTGTTGGGCAAATTCACTGAGCCAAAGCAAAAGAAAGTAGCTCTGAATAAATAATGAAGAGATATGGTGACAACTAGCAACCTTCTCTAAAATTGCATTTTGCAATGATTTGAGGTGATTGCTTGTCATTAATCAAGAGAGCAAAACTTGGTTCCTTGACGTAGCTTAAGACCCAATTCTGGAAAATTGTTGTGCAGCCCCATGCATAAAGCATCTCCTCAAGAGTTGACCAGTTTATTTTATCGTAAGCTTGCTCCATATCTATCTTGATAGTCATGAGATCAGACGTGCTTGAGTTTATTGATCATCTCTTGAGCTAAAAGACAATTGTTAGACATAGATTGATGAGGAACAAACACACCTTGCTTTGGGGAAATAATGGTAGGAGTCATACCCTTAAGACAATTGACCAGAATTTTGGCAACCACCTTGTAAATAGTTTGGCATAGACTGATGGGTTGGAAGACTTTGGAGCATTTGCATTGTCAAACTTGGGAATGAGCACAAGATTCTTTTGCTAACACTACTCCGACATGTGTGAAGTGAGAAAGAAACCATGAACCACTTTCAACACCTCCTTAGAAATAATCACGTATAAGTTCTTGTTGCCATTAGAACTGGGCACTCAGTTAGGTCCCATTTGCATGATAGCTTGCTAAATTTCTACTTCGGTCTCATCCAAAGTCAATTGGTTGCTAAAGCTAGCTAAATGGCTTGTACTAGTAAAGCTCGACCAATTGTTGTTGTTAATGTGAGACCCTGCTCACTCGAACTTAAAAAAAATCCAGGAAAGCCGCTTGGATTTTATGGTGATCTGATCTTCGGTGAAGCTGCCATCCGAAAGTTTAATGCAGTTAATTTAACTAAATTTGGACCTCACTGAAGCCACTGTATGGAAGAAGTTTGAATTAGCATCCCTATCCTATCTGACTTTAGCCCTTTGTCTTTACTAAGCAGAAATGTGAACAAGTATCACACTGAGATCGTGACACTTAACTTGTAGCTTTCCCTCGAGCCCATCCTGTAAAGCTATTATTCCTAGAGAATGTATTGTACCCCTCCAAAAGAAGACTTTTTTTTTGGCTCATTTTAATTAGTGATTTATCGTTTTTTTGATTTAATGGTTTTTGTAGGGTGAAACATGTCAAAAATACATATTAATGGAAGTAGAATTGGGAGAATGAAGCTTAAACATATGATAGAATTTAGGAAGCGCCTCTCATTTAATTTGTCTAATGATTTTGTAGTGATGGTACGTTTAATTCTTTTGTATTGTTACTTCAATTTTTATTATTCATGAAGTTGGTTTCTTTAATTTTTATTAATAAGCAAGTTTTGATTGGTTATAAACTAAATAAAAGGGGAAGGTGATAGGTACCAACACAGATTCCACACAAAAATTAGGGCAACCAATTTTTTATTTCACAAACACCAAACTACACAAATGCAAATACATAATTATAAGCACCTACAGCTTGAGAGGTAGTTGATCTCTCCCAATCCTACAATTTGAGAGGTGGGAAATCTCTCCCAACCCTTAATCCTAAACTCAAGTCTCAATCTCTTGAATATCCCTAATCCTAAACATACTACCTCTATTTATACAAAACAATAATAAATTACCAATATCTAATTTTCCCTTGGTCTAACAACGACTAAATTGCCTTTGGGCACCGTTATAAAATTATTCCTTGATACTTTGTTCTCAAGATAGGAAAAACCGTTGCTGAATCGGGTCGTATGGCTCCTACATTACGTCATCATCTGGTAATTCTTTCCATTTAATAGCAGACTTGTAATGACATTCACTGTCATGATATTTCATTTTGTGCACATTCTTTGGTCGCATCCGAATAGGATTATATCATAACTTCAAGTCAATCACGGAGAATACTGCCGCTCCAAAAAGCTCATCTAGTAACCCATCAACCTCTAAAATCTCTGTCAAGTTTGTATCATGTATCTCTTCCGTGCTATGCCACTCAATCAAGAATTCCGGCCCAACGTCCCAAATCACCGTCATCATAGTCTTCAATGTCGCCAACATCTTTGCACTAATTGGGATCAGTGCGAAGCACCACTTTCTTGTATCCCTCTTGAATACTCTGTAGCATCTAATCAATCCCTTGCAAATCCCACCTCTGTTTCTCTCCATCGGCCTTGTTTTCATCATTACTTCTGAATTGCTTTTCGCCCGAAAGACCGCCTCCACAAAAAGCACTGACACAGTTGGATGAAAGCCCTCCGTCGGGGTTCCCCAACCATTCTCTTTCCCATTCTGAAATTCTTCAAAGTGATCTTTTCCTTCGAAGATCGCCATCTTCAACTTTCTAAATCTAGCATCTCCATCCCAACTTTCTTCTTCCCCCGGTGTTTTCCCCCATGCATCAAAGGTAAAAATCTTTCTTTCGTTCATAGTCATACCTCCCATCTTGACCTCTCTGCTTCTTTCTTCATGCTCCTTAGTACTCCTTGCATAACTCCTCCATGTTTCAGCCCAGTTGTCTCCTAATCCACCCCCAATGGAACCTTGGGAGGAGGTTCTTGATAGTGGATTCTTTTCTCCTCACGTTCTTTTGATCTCCTTCCCCTTCAATTTAGCTGAAGATTCTTCGGTCAACCTTTGGTTTAAGTTTGTAAACTGAATCGTCGCCGGGGTTTATGATTTCATCTTGATAATCCTTATCATTTCCCTCAATCTCTCGAATTTTTTTCAATGGAGAAAAACCTTTCCTCTATCTTGGATTTAAGTTGGCTCACCTCTTTCTCCAATTTCTTCTCTAAATCATTTATTCTCTTGCTTGACATTATTTTCCGGACAAATTTTTATTAAGAACTGTATGCTGCAATCTAGTTGGCTTCCCAACTAGCTCAAATCATGACTGTTTCACGAGGTGATGAAGGTGACATTTTAGGGCCTCGATCTCGTCTTCTCAGCTAGTCCAAATGAAGCCATATCATGACTTAAATGAGAGATGCAGTTAAATCCGCATGCGACATTGATTGAGGCGTTGTATGCTGCTATCCCGTGGTTTGTGTCTTCTTCAAACCCTTTACTATTTCGTGATCCTGTCGTTGCTTCTTTGTTGTCTCAAATCACGATTGTATCGCTCGATTCAGTGGCAACAGAGACATCTACACGCGCCACAATGCTTTTCAACTAGCTCCAATCGTGACTGTACTGCGAGATTTGCTGTACATCGCGATCCCGCATCGGCTTCCCAGCTATCACGACTCTAGCTTGTGATCCCACATTGGCTTCCCATTAATTGCCCTGTAGCATAAGGTTCGCTTACGAAGGAGTGTTACGATTCCATTGTTGGCCTCCCAACAAGCTTTTATCGCCTACTGAATTGCAATTTTAGGCGCCGAGGGCGAGTGAACTTCTCTATGCGGCAATCACAGTGGCTGATTTCCCAAAAATTGAATGCTTTGAGACCCATTGTTAAGAATTTACACTTATTTCCACACATAAATTAGGGCAACAAATGTTATATTTCAGGAACACCAAATAACACAAATACAAATACATAAAGCTAAGCACTTACAGTTCGAGAGATATCCGATCTCTCCCAAATCCTACAATTCGAGAGGTAGGAAATCTCTCCCAACCCCTAACCCTAAGGTCAAAACCTAATCTCATGCATATCCATAACCCTAAGCATATCAGACCTGTTTATACTAAACAATAATAAATGACCAATGAATAAATTGCCTTTAGGCTAATAAAGATTAAATTGCCCCGGGGCACCATCATAACAGAAGGTTATTGAAATAACTACATTACAATCCTAATATTAAGTCACTGAAGGTCTTTCTTGCTTAATTGGAGAATTGCAGCATTGAGAAAGCTCCTCTCTTCTATGGACTTGGATTTTTATAGTTTTAGTTTTTTATGATTGTTCATCAATGTTGTTTTGCTTTTATTTAAGTATCGGTATAGTGCTTTTCGTGTGACTGCTGGCATGCGGCTGCTCATGCTGCATTGCTCTATCCTGTTGTTGCACATTGGCATATTAGGGAACTTGAGGCTGCCGTATTATTGACATTATTCCCTTTGTTTCTTCAGACTATCAGCACATTTTTTTATGTTCTCTGGCTCTCAGTGTACTATTTAAGGAGCTTAGTATACCATATAGATTAAGTGCTCAAGGCATTGTACCGAAGTGTTTCTTTCAGCTTTTTACGTATATTTTAGTGATGGCTAGACAAGCTTTAAAAAGTAATTTGTCATTGAATGTCATACAAGCATGCATAAATATCCCTGATGGAAATTCAAATATTTCAGCATGTTCATGGAGATACTTTTATATGGCTGGTGGACATGTCCATAAAATGGTAATTAAGCTTTTGTCCAACGCAAAAGTAGAACTTTGAATTTGTGTAATATGTAAATACAAAAAATCACATCATTGACGTAGAATGCTAGTTATCTTGGGGCTTTTACAGTTTCACAAAATGATCATTTAACGCTCTATTTTGCTGCTCATAGCATCATGTTTGGTAGTATCCGCTGGACTAAAACACTTGAATGGTACATAAAATGTTTGTTCCGACATAGCTGCATTTTTTCCAAGTATTTCCAGAACTAACCTTTTCTCCCTTTTGTTGAACTGGGCTTTTGTTTGCTTTTATTTCCTTGGATCATGTTCTTTTATATTAGTGTTTCTATGTCGCATTTCTGATATGGTTCAATCTTGATTTTTTTATGTAACTATAGATAGTATTGATGTATTGTCTGGAGACATTCTTCTATCATTTTTTTGATTCAAAGTGCAGTATATTTCAAAGGACAGTGCAAAAAATGGTTCTGGCAAGGAAAAGCCAACATACATATTAGTGCCAAGGAGGGATGAACAGTTTACCGACAAACCCAGTAAATTTCCATTTTCTAGCATCGAAAATGACAATCCGGATGAAACAGGTTTGAAATTTGAAATCATATTCTTTTCTTTTTCAATTATGGAGCCTTCTTTTGTTTCCTGGGAAAATTATTTCTATGCTTGATCAGCTCCATGCCGCTTCTTAGGAAAATATAATGTTTTGTATGGCCCCATAGATGTTTTGATTCCCTGTGTTTTTTTGTTAGTGATTTTTTTTTTGGTGTTTGTTCCATCGTTGATGAAACATTCTGAATCTTAAAATTTTATAGATCCTGCAGAAATTCCTCATTCTAGTTACAAACTCTTAAAAAAACTATGTTGGCTAATTTTGTTATGTGGCAGCCTTTTGCTCAGTGTATGAGCTTTTAACTTGCAATTGGTTATTTTTTTAAATGGAGCCAAGTTGTTTTTTCTTATTAGTTTTATTTGAAAGCGTGCTTCTAAGGATAGAAAATGGGAATTTCATACTAATTGCAGCGCTAGCACCATAGCGCCTTGGAAGCTCTGGTAACACGTCACCTACTCTGTGGCATTTTCCCATGTGTTTCATGTGAGAAGGTATAGTTAATCTCTGCTAATTCAGAAGTAATATGAAGGGTTCTTGTGTTCCATCTCAAACTGAAGGCTAATGATCTAAACTTAAAGATTTGACTGAATTAATCTTATTTATTCCAGCTCGAGAAATTTTGATTGCTTTTTGACTAGCCTAAAATAAAATTGCAGCATAATTGGATTTTATAGTGTCACACTGTCACCCAATGGCCCCAACCTAGATTATAATGAATCATTAATGAATAGATAACTTGAATCCAGAGATAAAAGAGAGTTCCACAGTTTCATGAAAGATTTGAATGTAAATTTTAAGTTTGATGGATGAAGAGGTTTGCTTGAAATTTTATGCTCTTTCTCGCTTAGGATTTTTCCTCTCCCCTCTTATGAATTTGGCAAGCTTCTTTGAATGATTGACCAAGTGGAGCTTGAGATTCCATTGCAAATTTTCTTAGTCATTGTCCTCTCATTTATTGAAATTGTCATGACTGAGCCTGAGGGCTTACAATTATTGAGGAGGAAACAGACGGTCGAGTGAAAATCAATTTCCATCATTAAGTAATAATCATCTAAATAAAATAAAAAAGCTACTAATAAAAAAATAAATTAAAACAAATAAAAATAAATATACTTTCTTTCATATTAAGTGTGTATTCTATATACATTCTCCTTCTTGTTACTCTTTTTCTAATTCAAGATTAAACATGAAATCATTCAATCCAAAGTAATATGGCCTATTAATTCGTAGTGAGTACTCATATTTGTTAACTATGTTTGCTAATATAATAACTTAGTATTAGAAATAATTGATAATTTATTAATCAATCTGACCATTCAAAAAATGCTTAAAATATTCTATCATGTAGTATATTATCTTATCTTATCAATCTTACTGTTTATATCAATCACAAGAGCACCATTTAAGTTTGCAGCAATTAAGATAGTTCAACATTGTTATTATTTTCTAGTTTATGTGCATGAGTATCTTAGCATCCTCAACTAGTATCATAATGATATTATATAATACTCTATAATTAGTATATGATATAAATAAATATAAACATGCATAAAGATCAATATTAAATAATTCAATATGTCTAACACAGTTTAAAGAGCAGATAATTTATCATTTATCTTGTATGCACTCTATTTTGTTTATAAGAAACAAAATATTACTATAATTTAAAGTTGTGGTTTCTCATCTTGAAGCCCGATGATTTGATTTTCTGCTTCAATTACTCCAGAACTACAAACTCTTTCAATGCATCACCTATACCATATAGTTTATGGTAATTATCTTTTTTTTATTCAATCTTTTTTAACTTTTTATTAC
This sequence comes from Phalaenopsis hybrid cultivar, assembly GCA_002079205.1. Lineage (NCBI taxonomy): Eukaryota > Viridiplantae > Streptophyta > Magnoliopsida > Asparagales > Orchidaceae > Phalaenopsis > Phalaenopsis hybrid cultivar. The sequence goes on from JXCR01132999.1 coordinate 67,658, forward strand.
TCAAATATATGTATCATTATTATTTTAAATCGCCTAATCTACTCCATAACATAATATTGTTATTAACTTGCAAGTTTTGAAATTATTATGCATTAATATAATTTTAAATTTCAATTAATTCTTTTAAAAGCTATGCATTGCTTTTTAATTCATTAAATTATATTTATGCACATTAATTAATCGTTATTTAATAATTATGTTTGTATTGCTCACTTAAAATTTGTTTGGCATCTTGTCAAGATTTAATTATTTTGGTTCTTATTTGAATTTTAGAATATCTTTTAAATTTTAATGTAAATAGCTTGCATATAATATGAAAATTTTAACATTTAAATGAATTCAATCCTAATTATTATTTTATTTACATGTATAAATCATCATTAATTTTTAAATTATCTAAATTAATATCTAACTTATTTTATACTAGTAACACAATGTTAACTATATACTATTAGTATTATTATCATTTTCTTAAATTTATAACAATAATGTTAAATTATAAGTTAATTTTTTAGAATTTTAATATTTCCAAATTTATCATCATATTTTACATTATTATAATTGATGATAACCCCCCTCTCATTTTATTTCAAGTCATATTTTAAATATTCATTTTATTTTATTTCTCATAATTATATTCTAAGGTTTCCCAAAAGCTCTTTAAGCATTTATTTCAAAATTAAACTAAGTTTAGGATTTGTGATTTATACATAAGAAAGACTGAATAGAAATAACAACTCAAGTTTTTTTTTTTTTAAACTCTTTTTCCCTTGATTTAGTTTTCTCCTACTCTATACCTAAGCTCACGGTTTGCCCTCTCTTTATCCCTGAGCATGCTATCAATCCTGGTTGCTACTGCTCGTGCGAAAATTTGCACATTGTTCGCAGCTCCAATTCTCGGTCTCATTCTCCTGCTCCATGTGTCAAACCCTGCATGCAGCCTGCATTCAATAATCACCCTATTCTTCTTTTTCCCTCATTCAAGTGTTGCTTCTGCTTTTCTGATTGAATAATCTCGCGTATTCGGTTTGAGCCTCAAGCCTAAGTCTTTTCTTACTTCTCCCGATATCCCTCCTCTCTCTCTCGCTTGCCTTTTCGGTTTTGAATAGGGGACTATCTCCTTCATTTAAGTAGGCTGCACGAACTTGCTTATCTCCCCTCCTATCACTTCGTGTTCTCATCGATACCCATCGTCTCCCATTTTCTTTGTCTCTCTTCTTAAAAGCACGAAACCGACACTAGCAAGTTCGAAATTTGCAAGCATTACAGAAATGCATTTGAATGTGCCCACGACTAGATACTTCAGTGAAGGAATCATCCCATCCTTGCTATGAAAATGATTCAAAATCATTTCTAGAGATGAAATCCCATTTTATAGGATGTATTATTTCAGAGAGAGAAAATGAGGCAAAAGTTTTATTTCGTTTCTTCTTAAAATGGTAGGCACATAAATGATGACATGCATTCCTTTTGTCTTGCTATGCTCTCCTATTTATGATAAAATCAGAGAGAGTTTCAATGGCAAACTTTTATAACTCTTGTCTATTGCTAGCTAGCAAGATATAGTGACAACCACTAAAGGCGATTAACATTAATTATATTAGATGACTTGATCCTTCTGGATAATGTTGGAAGAAGAGATGAGACACAGCCTTTCAGGCCTCTATGATATTTTTGGCAATTTGGCTCTCCCCAATAATTGGCCTAATGGGCGTCCTCTTGATCTCTTAAACCTTTTTTTCAGCTTGCTCAGTTTTTTTTCTTATTTTATATGTATTTTTTTGAGTGTTTTTATGAAACCCAATTATCCATATACGTAGCTTTGTTAGTGTCCTAAAAACCTAAATTATCTTATTCCATTAGTTCAATTGATTGTTCCAAGTAATGAAATTTTTTTCTAATTGGCCTTTTTTGTGTGGAAATTTTGCTGGATATAGTTGCCTATTTTATGTGACTTACTCATGCCACTTTGTATTGTTTACTCGTGCAAAATAAACTTAATGGCAGGATATTATTAATTATCACACCATATGAAACAGTCTCTTCAAAAGCCTTTCATGCTCGTGTCAAACACTTCTCAGATACATGCTTCTGATATGCTCTAGCATGTTGAGATCGCGTCTAATGTGTTTCTTTTCAAGATTTGAATCAGAAATATTTGGAACGCATAAGCTTTTTCTAGTTTAGGTTGAAGGTTATAGATCACTTTATTTTATTCAAGATTTTGGCATTTTAGGTGGATGACGCAATCTTGATATTGATAAATTTTCTTTAATGATGACTGGAAATGTTTGTCAAGCTTATTCTATAAAGTATTAAAATTTAGGCCTTCTTTTATTGATTTTAAAGCTTCTAATGTAACACATTCTGTGATTCTTTTTTAATAGAAAAGTTTAACTTTAGATATAACTTTCGGCTATTTAGTTGTACATTTTTATATCAATAAATTGTAAAAGAAATATCGCGTGGATGCTTTTATTCTGCTTTTTTCTGATATGTTGTGTTCTATGGACAAGTGCTCTCTATCCTGTGTTAGTATTTGTGCTCGATATGTCAGATCCCGTCTTTTAGTCATTCCAATCAATATTCTAATCTACCTTTATGATGCTATGACTTAATTATGAGATGTTGTTTGTCCATTTTATATGTCTGTTAAATGCTATTTGCTGCCTTGTACTAACTGTGGTTTGTTCTCCGAAACCAGCCTGTGTTCTTTTTAAATTAGATGGTCATTTATTCCCTAAATCGAACACGTGATTTTTCATGAAAATGGAAAGCTAGCTATCTTCCTATATTCCCCTGTTGCAGTTTTTCTATAGTAATTTTAGTAAGCACTTCAATTGTCTCTAGTTTGAAAGCAGGCTATGCAATATTTGACTACACCCTTGATGACTAGTTCGGCTGGTTATTGGCATGTTTTCTTATGTGGATTATGGATGGCAGCTGGTGGTTTCCCTTTTCTGGTTACTGGACCCTTTTATGGGAAGTCTTTGTTGCAATATTTAGCTGATTCTCTCCACGCTAATTCTAGTAGTTTTTCAGATAGATTATTTTTTTTCCCCAAATTTACAGCTTTGCAAGTGGTTTCTAATGCCCATGTTTTGCCAAACTGCTGTAGCTGAATCAGAAAATTTGTCGTCTTATTTCCTCCATTTTTCTTTTCATTATGGTATTAGAGTCAAAATTTGGCAAAATTTGATGGCTGATGACTACGTAGGGCTTTGATATGTTCAAGAAAGGACGATAAGAAGATTACCTCGTGTTCCTTATCCAGCTAACAATCAACAATCAATCTAGGGGTCTTCATTGTGCGCTCACCGCTTCAAATGACATCCTATAAACTCAATGGGAAGAAATTTTTTCAATAAGCTTGTTTGGTTCAAATAATGGTTGAGGAAGATAAAATATTGTGTATCTGAGCAGTATTTAAATGGTACCAGCATGCATCCTTACGCTGGGATCATTCCTTCTCAGTGTGGGTGATTCTGGACCAAGTAGGAAAATAGTAGGAACACAAAAAACAAACTTTTATTAATATAGGGACAGGAGTTACAACACAAAATAACAAAAATCAACAACACAAAGCATGAACGACACAAGAAGACACTTTTAAGGTGCATTCTAAGGGTGGTGGAGGCTGGCTAGGTGGGTTGGGATAGTTGGTAGGGGTGGTGGCAAAAATGAATGTAAGTGGCACTGAGGGGAAGGTGCAGAACTGCAGGGGCAGCAATGATGAAGGGTTGGGCAGCAGGTTTTCCTGTAGAATAATGATGATCGAGGTTGGGATGAGGGCTAAGGAGGGGGGCAACAATGTTGAACTGTAGGGACAGAGCGGTTGAAGGCTGGAGTGATGTCTAGGGAGCTCGACAACAAGAGCAAGCCATTGGGGGGAGGGTGGCCAGGTGTGGGTATGAAGGATGGGGAGGCTGACGGCTGCTGANGGGGGGGGGGGGGGGGGGGGGGGGGGGGGGGGGGGGGGGGGGGGGGGGGGGGGGGGAAGGAGCAGGAATGGTAAAAGGGAAATCTACAACACCACCTTGGAGGAGGATACAACTGGAGCACCCCCACCTCCCAAATGCAACCATAGAATACGGAAAACTCTCTGCACAGGAAATTTGATAGTGGAACACCGCAAAAACTGCCAATAAACTCAAAAAACAAGCATATAAATAAACTTAGCTAGACGACACACAAGAAAGGAAAGAGGAAGAGAATGGAAGGAGGAGAAAGGGGCTAGCGACATTGCCGACCTCTCCAAAAACTGCTCGATCCGGGCGGGAGATATGAAAGAAAAGTTGCTTTCCAAAAGTTACTTGACCTGAGCGGGTGACATGAAAGGAAAGCTGCAAGTGCACCTTAAAAGCTGCTCTATTCCTGTTGGTCCATTTGCTAGCTGGCTGAACCAGCTAGCTTTCGCTCACCTTGGAGGAGGATACAACTGGAGCACCCCCACCTCCTCAAATGCAACCATAGAATACAGAAAACTCTCTGCATAGGAAATCTGATAGTGGAACACCGCAAAACTGCCTATAAACTCAGAAACAAGCATATAAATAGACTTAGGAAGACGACGCACAAGAAAGGAAAGATGAAGAGAATGGAAGGAGGAGAAAGGGTCTAGCGACATTGCCGACCTCTCCAAAAACTGCTCGATCCGGGCGGGAGTTATGAAAGAAAAGTTGCTTTCCAAAAGTTGCTTGACCTGAGCGGGTGACATGAAAGGAAAGCCGCAAGTGCATCTTAAATGCCGCTCTATTCCTGTTGGTCCATCTGCCAACTGGCTGAACCGGCTAGCTTTCCCTCAGCCTCGCGTTAGTCTTCTAGGGTTGAGGGAGCTTTGTTTTGAATTGCTTCATCCATTCCTCATAATCAGTTGGGTGTAGCTAAGGAACTAGTATGGGAAGAGAAATCAATTCTAGGGTAAAATTTGTGGCAGGCTGCACCCCTCTCACTAGGACCCCCTCAGGAGAGATTTCTTCTTCACTGATAGTACCTGGATCTTATTGAAGAATTTTCGTCTCTATCAAGCTCCTATGTCCATCACAAAGGTGGGATTCACCCCTTCTGTTAGGACATCTGACGATGGGTACCTTGCTGCACTGTAAATAACCTCTGAATAATCCTTGGTAATATTCCCGACACAACACAAAATGACCCCAATTTTGGCATGTTGGACCTTCCTTCGTAAGGGTAACTCGGGAAGGGGTCTATACATCTGAAAAAGTTGCAATGCTTTTTTGATACGTGGTGGCCCTGTATCTATGGTTGGCTCCTTAAACACATTCCCTTTTTGAACATCCTAGGTCAGTCCTATTGATGTTCCTCTGAACGCCTACAAAACAATAGCTCGAGGTACCACCACTTCACATTCTGCATGAATGCCCCTTACATCAAGGTCACTACCTTCTAAAACGACCATTGTTACCTTAGTTTAAATCTCTCTCAGGTTCAATTGGAATTGGTTCTCTATTTCTGGTTGGCTGACAATCAAGGATCTCTTTTTCTGGATCACCGTTTATTTCTTCAATTGATAGCCGATTCTCCTTTTTTATGTCCTCACTGTCTTCAGTGTTTGCGGCATATTTACCCAACTTTTTGATGACGCCTTTTAGGTGAAGTAGATCACTTCCCATGGTTGTGCATTTTGCTTCAACATGTCCAAAGCTGTGACATTTGTAATAATTTCTTGCTGTGATAGACTTACGAATTAGTTTCACTATATATTGCAAGGGGGGTCGCTTGGTGATGCGTTCTCTCCACTTTGGAAGCTAGAGTCTGCAACTTCTGGCAGTAGTGAGCTGGTAGGAACTGACATTGTGTTTCTTGCTTCATCTTCATATCTTCCCGTTCCTTCTTTTGACCTTTCGAGTCATGATCGAGGATAGCCTCCCATTGGATTTCATATTCAATGTTTGTATGTCACCGCTGAAGTCGGATCATTCACCGTATCTCCTTCCGGGAAGGCTCAGGTAGGTACCTTGCTGGTGGCATGACTAGGGTTTAGGGTTGGGAGGTGAAAGAGGGTGTATGAGACTCATTAACAGTGTATAAAATATAAATTGTAGTTGCTGATTTTTAAAATCAGCCAGGGGTTAATTAGGGTTAGGTCAAATTCTTGCTGGATGTTTGGAAATCGGAAAGAAAAATTTTTGGTGGAGATGGTTGGGGCTGAGGCGGATGCTAGGAAACCCTAGGATGAGATTAGAGTTGGCATAGCTTTGATATCAAATGATGCCGGACCGAGTAAGAAAATAGGTGGAACGCAAAATTTTTTTTTTATTAATATAGGGATAGGGTTACACAACACAATAGAAAATAAAAACACAAAACATGAATGACACAAACAAATACCTCTAAGGTGTATTACAAGGGTAGTGGAGGTCGTCTAGGTGGGTCTGGATGGTTGACAGGGGTGGTGGAAGCAAAGGAATGCTGGTGGCAGGGAGGGGACTGTGCAAAACTGCAGGGACAGCAATTGGGGGGGGGGAGGGGGTAGGGTTGGTTAGGCAGCAGGCTTTGTTGCATAATAGCGGTGACCGGGGTTGGGATGAAGGCTGAGGAGGGAAACAACAATGCTGGACTATAGTGATAGAGCGGTTTAAGGCTTGGGAGACATCTGAGGAGCCGAACAAAAAAAGCAAGCCGTTGGGGGAAGGGTGACTGGGTTCGGGGATGAAAGATGGGGAGGCCGGTGGATGTTGGAGGGGGGAGGAGAGGGAGTAGGAATGGTAAAAGGGAAGGACACTACTCCACCTTGGAGGAGAATACAACCAGAGCACAACCACCTCCCAAATACAACCCTAGAACAGAAAAAAGTTTCCACGCAAGAAATTTGAAAGTAGAACAAGCATATAAAATTAGAAAACAAGCAAAAGCTGCCAATAAACTCAGAAAACAAGCATATAAATAGACTTAGCTAGGCGGGACACTAGAAAGGAAAGATGACGAGAAAGGAAGGGGGAGAAAGTGGCTAGCGGCATTGCTGCCCTTTCCAAAAGCTGCTCGATCCGGGCGGGCATGAAAGGAAAGCCACTTTCCAAAAGCTGTTCGATCCAGGTGGGAGACATGAAAGGAAAGCAGCAAGTGCCACCCTAAATGCTGCTCGATTCTTTTGGAATCCTGGACCAGTTATGCTGTTCCATCTGCCAGCTGGCCCACTAGCTTTCCCTCAGCCCAATGTTAGTGGGGCACCAACAATGCTCTTCCAATTTTCTGACTTATTAGTCCTATGGAAAAACACATTGGATCTTTGTACATAACAATGTTGCTCCTGCAATGGATGAGAAAATCAATATGGTGTTCACTGATCTAACTTTTTTAACAATTATCTGAATTACATGATTATGCCAAAGAACTCAAGCAAGGAAGTATGAATGTCACCAAATAATTCACCACTTAAACAATATTGACAAGAACTTGACATTTTCAAGCTACATGAGTGCTGTAGAGAGCATGCATTAAAATATCGTAACTTGTGGAGAAAATAAAAAATTATGACTTCCTAGTTATCCTCAACAAGGAGGTTAACGAAGTTTATTAAAGAAATCTTTGAATTCATTCATTATCCAAGTTAAAAGAAGTATTTACTGAAGTTTGATGATAAGAAAACATACAAAGAATTATGCTAGATGCCACCAAGAACCCTCTCAACATTGTAGGTTTGGCTCTTGCTATCATGAGTTTGGAAACAAATCAAGGAATTAACTCAATGAACGGAAAATGAGGCAATCTCTAGTTTGATGTTTGCAGAAAGATTTATCACATATGGGAAAATTGTTGGAAACTTCACAGCAGGTCAGTTAATTGTAATGTTTGTGAATATAATAGCAAAGATGCTCAAACCTATCAAATCAAAATTGAGATGCTATACTTCAAATTGTGACATAATTGGTAATTTTTCTTGAACAAGGAGCAATCGGACCTTCTATAAAGATTGCTTGCTCCTGAAGAGCCTTTCAGCTCCTCTAATGGCCTAGAAAGGTAGCTTTCTTTTGGCCCTTGTACTAAGGGAGATTAGGAATCCTGGATCATTAACTCAAGTGCTTCATATCATATAACAAGTTGTATTCACTTGTTCTCATCTAGAAACCTCAAAGACAAAATCAACGATGTATCTTTATCTCTCACTGTTGGGATAGGAACCATCTTAATTAACTTTGGGCTGTTCCTAAATTCAGCATCGTATGTTTCAAATATCTCTTTTAATTTTTTATTTGCAAGCAAAATATTTAAAGGTGAAGATTGTAGAATTGTTTTCTCACATAAACCTTGTGACTTTTTGGACTGGAGCTCAGTGAAGAGGATTGACAGTGCTAGTTTGGAGTGCTATGCTACTTTGTTGATGAATCCAAAGAAAGCAAATTATATATAGCTATAAACTATGATTCTTTTCATCTTACTAGGAAAGTGTATATACTATTGGGGCATCATTTGTTTGGTCTCTCAGTATCTATATCTTAAGAACCTGGTTCCTTTTTTGTTTGAAGTGAAAAATTCTTTCAACGTGAAATTTGTTCACTCACCGGACACCAAGGAACAACTACCTTTAAGCATATAGACAATATAAAGAAACCTAAATTATATCTTGAATCCGTGCATTTAAAGATGTTGGACTTAAACCAACAAAAAATATTGGGGTTAACCCTTTCCCGAGTCCCAACTCTGCATCTCAGTGCTTCTAATCACAAAAGGATATACCTACTTGCTGACAAGATTAATGGGGGCTTTCTGATTACATATTGCTTGACAGGGGTATCTTGCTTGACAATTAATGTCTAGTATGTATAGTTTTTGTGCTGGAAAACTTATAAAAATATTTGGTATGATCCATTTGAGGGCTTTTACTTCTCTGTTTACATTTTCGACAATATCTCTTTTTGTATCATCTATATTTTCTTTTTAAATTTTATTTGGACCTCTTTTCGCATTTTTGTAGGGACCGATGCCAATGGACTTGTATCTGGAGTGCCGGTTTCTGTAGAAACAGGGAAAAAGGCACTTTTACTTTTGAAAGGAAAAGAACGTGAAGGTTCTCATGTAAGCAAATGTCAATGTTGTCTTCTTGATTTATATCAATGAAATTATTTTTCTCTTAATGTACTTGCGTTTATTAGCAAATTGTTTGACATTGATTTGCTAATTATAGCCACATACTGTTTTTAAAATCATTAATCAGAAACTCACTCGGGCTCTGTTTATCTTAACAGATTCAGCGGCTTGCAGTGCCTGGAAGAATTATTAAAAGCATGTTATCTAAGGAAGGGCATCAGGTGTCAGCATCTCAACCAGACCATCAGATGATTACAAGTAACATAGAGAACGATATTCGCCCTCGCCGGCCACCTATCCTGCACCCAAATTCAAAGGAACAAGCTTCTGGTGCACCACACAAATCTGCTTCTGATGCTGATTTAAAATCAGATAAAGTTGATAAGGATGCTTCAAGCGAATTGCCTACTTCTGTATCTATTAGTGATAATAAGTTTGAAAAGCGCATGAGAAATAAAGATAGACCTGATCGTGGGGTATGGGCGCCCCTTCATCGCTCTGATGTTTTTGATGGTAGTGCAAGACTTTTCTCTCATATTTCATTCTTCACGGTATTCAAATGAATTTGAAACATCACTGAAAAAATATTGGTCTTGTGAATGTAGGACATGGAGGCACTAATTTGCTCCCAAACAATGAAATAAGGGCGGGCCATAGAAACAATAAATTTGATGCTCCAAGTTTAAATAGAAGTTCGGAATCTAAGAGCTTTGGAGGTAGCCGAGGGCATCATGCTTCTTTGGACAATGGTTGGTTCTCACCATATCCATGAACTATCTTTTTATTGATTTACCATGTTTATTCTGCATTCTCTTACTTTCACAGTAAATTTCATGGGAGATATATTACTTCTTTAGGTGCCAATAGGCATTCAGGCCGGCGGGGAATAGTTCATGGTTCAAAAGATTTGGATGTCCCAGCAAGTGCAACGGAGACTAAACTATCAAAAAGAGGCGCTAATCCATACGAAGTGAGTTGATTGCTGTGGAAAGCACAGTATTTAGTGTTATTAAGTGGCTTTATCACCAATAAGATGTGCTAATAGCCTTCTTCTGTTTTTATAGAAACAAGTATGGGTTCAGAAGTCCGGCTCTGCTTCGTGATTCTCCTTTGTCATGTAAGTTTTCTTCAGATTTTATTACTTTCATTTTGTGTCTATGCAACTGTCAGTTTACGGTGAGATGCATTTCTAGAGTATAAAATTTGATAAAATTCTCTTCATAAATAATCCAAAAATCTGCTTAGATTCAATCTGCTTAGCGAATCTTGTTCTATTAGTTATCTTCTGTAGCAGTGAAATGTTGCAAGTTCCATAATTCCTGAAATTCCCAAATAGGTTCTATTTTATTAGTCTTCCGTTAACAGTTTTTTTTCTCTTAAACACTGCAGGTTGAATTTTCTGTCACATGAATTTAAGCTCCTATTTTAGTGGTTGGTATTTTAATTTTTCAGTTGCGTGCATCTAAGTGATTGTATTTTTTAGTTACATGCTTAATGTTTAAATGTTCAAAGTTGAATAGCATGAGCTTTTCTTACATAAAATCACCAAACTATAGAATTTGTAATGCTAAGCTTGTAACATTCGACAGAATGTTTGAGTAGTTTTCCTGTTGGGTTCTGAGGCCTATTCATTTTGTTTGGACATTGATTTCTGCTCGAAAATCTTAAAGGCTGGCCTTTGACTTTTATCAGAGATGACGAAGACAAAATGATCTCCATCGATCAGTGATTCTTTGGCAGTATGCAAATTGTTAATATCAACTGGTAGAAGCTATCCTTTTTTTTTTTAATTTTTTTGAATTTTTTTTCTTAAGACAGTCAAGGCTTAGTCTTCCATTTTTTGTTAGGACCGAATCAGAAACTCTAGTCCAACATTATTATTAGTTACCCGTGCATTATTTATTGAAAACCCTGAAATTATATTTGTTTGCAAATTACGTGGTAGTCACCTTTTAATTCTATAGGAGTGTAAAATGTTGGAAACAGGAAATGTTTAGAAGCCATTTTAAATTTACATATCAGTTTTGTTGCTTGGATTCTATCATGCTCACCCATTAAAGCTGGAAGAGGACAAAGATAGTATCTTACGTTTATAGCCTTCTTTCTATCTCTCATTTTTTGGATCTAATTTCTATTAAATTACGTTTCTTGGCATGAAAACTACAATAGTAAATTTTGAGACCATATTTGTTATTTATTTAATTTTTATGGTTACACTATCAGACAAGCATGAAAACTACAATAGTAAATAACGATTTAGATATCTTGGGTCCGTTGTCCAAAGCGATGGTGATATAGATGGGGATGTTAATAGTAGAATTCAAGTTGGTTGGTTGAAGTGGAGGAATGCTTCGGGCCTTTTGTGTGATAGAAAAGTACCGCTAAGACTGAAAGGAAAATTTTATAAGACGGTGGTGAGACCTGCAATGCTCTATGGCGCTGAATGTTGGCCTTTAAAAGAGAAGCATAATAATAAGTTAAGTGTTGCCGAGATGAGAATGATTAGGTGGATGAGTGGCTTTACACTTAGAGACAAAATGCGGAATGAATATATTCGTGATAGGGTTGGTGTAGCTCCTGTGACAGACAAAATTAGAGAAAGTCGTCTTAGATGGTTTGGTCATATTAAACGTCGACCATTAGATGATCCGATTAGGAGAGTAGATGTTTTAGATTCGACTTGTGTTAAGAAAGGCAGAGGTAGACCTAGGAAGACTTGGGCTTATTGTATTAAAAATGATCTTAATTTATTAGAACTAAATGAAAATATGACAGTAAATAGGATGCAATGGAGAAAAAGGATTCATGTGGCCGACCCCAAGTAGTGGGATTAAGGCTTTGTTGTTGTTGTTGTTGTTGTACACTATCAGACAAGCACAAGAATGCATGTTGAAATAAAGTCTTTGTTTGGATTGAATAAAGATCAAGGAATTGGAATGAATTCCTAATAGTTTATAGGAATTTATAGCAACTGATTCAAGTTCAACTATTTTTCATTTTTTCTCTCAAATTCTCGGCATCCAAATTGAGACAAAATGTTGATGGTGGTACATGGGGAAAACAATCTGATTTGACTAGATTGTGGCCTCGCATTTCAGAAATTGTTGAGCATTGGAGAATTATGTTGTAGATTTCTATAAGTTAACTAGTCAACTATATATAAGGCGTCCTGCGGCTAAACTAAGAAGGCGAAGATACTGAACATTGAATTCTATGATAAAATTCAAATCAGATTGTTGAGAATTTGAGGGTTTAGCTAGATCCAAAAAATGATAATAATTAGATCCAAAAAATGATAGTGCCACTTGGTTCAAATTAACTAGATTTTTAGCATATTCAAAACTTTTTGTTTTTACCTTTTGTTATAAAAATTAATATGCACACATACACAATATTTAGTGGTGGTAATCTAGGAGATAGGTTTTTGGTCAACATATGAAACTCTCTTAGTAGGAGCTGCATTTTGTTTGTTCTTCGCTCCTTAGACTCATTACCTTCTTGGACAACTAATGATAGTTTCCCTGCTGCTTCTTGCAAGGCCAAAAGATAGCATGTGGCACTATAGTCTCAAAATTTCTTTGAACTCCCATTCCTCAGACTACTTACAAAATAAGAGTAAGATGTGTTTCCATATTTGGTGAATGAATATTTGTTCCCGCAATCATCATGACATGTATAATAGTTTTATTGCTAAAGACAACCAATAGGATGTGATGGGCATTTATAGGTACTACTTCACACTGCATGTATTTTTAGAATTTTTCTCCAATCGAGAGCTATACAATATATCTCCTGTCAACTATGATCTCATTCCTTTTCTTCAACCAAGATTCAAAATAATGCCGGGTGCGTTTCTTTGTGATAAGGCTTGACTTGTCTACTGTTTTGGTAGACATCACATTTTCATGACTGCCTTCGTCTATGATAAGAGTGCACGTCTTTCCTTTCAAGTTACAATGAGTGTGAAAGATATTGTGGCGAAGCCACTATTAAGCTTTTGCGGGCTCAATCTGAAGAATTTGTTGAACCAATCATTTGTATCATCACATTCTCTTGTGTTTATTGTGTCATTGTTCATTTATTCTACTACTGGTGCTCTAATGGGTGTGCTCTTAGTACTTGAGTTTTGAGGTCAAGTCCTGTCTGTACGCTTTGGTGATCCCTTGATGATGTTGTTGCTTTTCCACCTTCAAAGTTAGGTATGTACATCAAATCTGGATCATTAAGGCGACAACTGCACTACATTGTCGATAGATGGCTTCGACTCTCCAAGCTACCTTGTCACCCTGTGTTTCTCTGACTCCAACTCATATATCAATATAAGTTAATAAAATTGCCGCATACTTCATAGAATATTTCAATCTTTTTTTTATTATTTCAATTTTTATAAAATATCTTTAATTTACTGTAGTGTTTGTAATGTAAGCAAATCTTGATCTTTTGCCAATTCATGCAATATTCGACTTTTGTCCAGGTATTTGACTAGTATAATTTTATGTTTGATTGAATTGTGATTATGTTTGTAAACCCATTTGTTGTGTTAAGTGGAATGAATTCCGTTGGTGTTAACCTGTTTAATACACTCGTTATTTTCCCATATTGCAGCAAGCTTAAACTGAATTGATTGAAATATTGACTTTGAAGTGATATATTTTCATGGTGCATCTTGTCATGTTGTCCAGCTGCTATTGATGGTGATTTGATTCACATTAATTTGCTCGATAGTATATTATGTTTGATATAGCAAATTGATCAATTTTGGTTAATGGTAATGATGTTTTTGTTCAGTTTATGTTAAAATTCTACATTTTCATCATATTTCTTTATTACGGATTAGCTCGTGCATGTGCATCCGATTGTCATTTCATGCCGTAGCACCCTTTGGGTTGAATGATTTTATTGTGGCACAGGCTGGTATGCCTTTTTCTTTGCCTTGCACTATTTCGTTCTTTTTTATATATTTGGTAGAGGCCCCGCCCTACAGGAACCAATGAACCATACGAGGCTATTTTTGGAAGAATTCTAAGCAATGGGTTTGATTTTATTGCCTGTGAACAAACCAGCAGCTCAAGGTGCTGTAATCGTGGTATTCATCTGAAATGCTGTACGCATTTCTTGTTACAAACAAAAGAAAATTATAATTGCAGTTTTGTATCCACTGCATCATGTCTTCCTTTGCATGATGTAGGGGTTGCCTTGTATATTCTCCTTTCCTCAAGTTGTTGATTATTTATTTCTTTGTATGCATTTTCTTTTTGGAAAATTTAGTACATTGCACGCAATTTTTATGTATTTACACGTCACATTTAAAGTTTCATTTTTACACACATAGCACTTTCGTGTTTTAAATCCATGCATGAAAATGTGTATTTTACTTTTAAAAAGTGGTGGTAGTGCTATTTTTTGTGCCATATTAGGGACGACTGCTATATTTGTAAATATGGCTTGCATGGTCTATTTAGCTGAATTCCCTTAGATGTCTTACTTTTTAGTTTCTCTGCTTCACATGAACTTATAAATATCAAATGCTGTAACTATGTCCTCCTCCACAGCTTTTTTCCACTTACAAGGTACCGTTCATTCTGCATTGGATTTCTCTAGCCGATGACATGAAATCACAGTTGCACATATTCATCTCTGCCATTATGCTTGTTCGCCTCTACCAAATGAACACAGGCATTTTCTACCTTATAATTCGCCTGGAAGATCTCCTATGATCTAATTTTCTCTGGTCCAACAACAGTTCATACATGATTGTGTTCTTCTTTTGCCCCTTTGATATGTGAAGGCCTCTTCCTGTATTCCTGAAAGAGTTGGCAGCCCCTACAATTCTTAAACAAGACTTAACAATGGAAGCTGCTCAGTACGAGTGTGAGACTGTGCAGGGCTGTTTGTTCCAATTTTTCCAGGCTGCTGGAATTGCTGAAGACATAAATATACTGCGGCATTTGTCAGAGCTGTTATGAACTGTTTCGAGGTGAAATTACAGTTGCTTACCTGGTACTTTTAATTATTATAGTAAATAGAGTTAGTTATCTGT